>CM044003.1:33890867-34120867 GCA_024085815.1 Flaveria linearis | reverse complement strand
CGAAAAAATTACACTATTAGTCATTCTGATTTCTTGAAAAATCACACTTAAAACTGTCGACATAATGTTGGTGAGAAACATAAGTTTAATAACTAAACAAAATATAATAATGCAGCATAAATAAGATTACAACCAAACCTACTTATATGCAAGGTGATTTATAACTGTCACAAATAGAATCACAAAATCAGATAATATATCATCACAACACTCATCCTGTTGATACAGGAAATATTTTCCTAATACCGCTACCTGTATTACCCGACGGTTTCACATCCGAATTAATGACAGTATCTCAAAAAGTCTTATTTATTAACATCAATCACAAAAAAAAATTTTCCTCTAAAACTCATAAACATAAAAACGGGGCTATGAATCTCATCTTAATTCCAGTGAAACCCTATAAATTAATTATATGTTAGAAATATATTTTATTTCTTTAAAATTTTTAGCACTTTAATCGAATAGAAATTCCAAACAGTAGCTACAGCTAACCATATATTACCAAATTTTATAGGAAATAACATCTAAAAATCTTGATTAACATCTAAAAATTTGAGAGGTGTCAAGCTTCTAGGTGGGTTTAGTGTTATGGGTGCTAGGTGGCGAGTTTGGGAGGTGATTGGTGTCAAGGGTGTGGCTAGGTGGTGGATGGTGGGGTTAGTGACTTTCTTAGTCATTAAGCTAGTCTTAATTAGTAGTTTAGGTGTTTAATCAGGTTATTTAGTGTCCTAATTAGCCGATATTAGGGTTAAGGCTGTGTCTATATTGGTGTTTAACTGCTTAAGTTTTAATTCGTTTTAGTTTTGATACAAAGTTTCAAAATGTAATCTTGTTTAGTAGTGTTTGATTAAGTTTTGATCTTAATTTCTTTCATGTAAATATGAGATATTTATCATTCAAGTATCTTAATCAAATAATCTTATAACTTGGTAACTAGACATGTAAGCTTTAATAGTCACAAAAATTTCATATGCAAAAGATACATGCACACGTAAGCTTTTATGCACGCACGCATGCATGTTCATATATTATCATGCAAAAACATATAGTAAATCATATAGTTTAAACTTAACATTTTTTATATAATATTTATTTAAAGTAGTTCTTAAAATATTAGGGTTACCTAACCTTGGATTTTAGGGTTGTCACATTCTCCCCCATAAAAAGAATTTCGTCCCAAATTTCCTTAATAAGCATTCTCATGTTGTGGTGGAGGGTTTTTTTATAACCGTCCTTTTCATTAAGTTTATCCTAAAATTAGTTGAGGATACTTTTTTTTGATTTCATCTTTCCGTTCCCATGTGAACTTAAGTCGTCTCTTTGAATTTCACTTTACTTTTACTATTGAAATCTTACTTCTTTTCAAACTTTTTACTTCTCTATCTATAACAGCTACGGGTTCTTCTATAAAATGGAGTTTCTTATCTACTTTGATTTCTTGTATTGGAACCCTTAATGTCTCATCTATTAGACATTTCTTTAAATTAAACAAGTGAAATGTGTTGTGTATCTCACTTAGTTACTGAGGTAAATTCAACTTATAAGCTATAAGACCAATTCTGTCTATTATCTTAAAAAGACCAACATACCTAGGGTTTAATTTTTTCTTTTCCTAAGTCAGATAATTCCCTTAGATGGTGATAACTTTAGATACACCTTATCTCCTATTTGAAATTCCAAAGACTTTCTTCTCTTATCAGCATAACTCTTTTGCCTATCATGTGCTGCTTTTGATCTGCCCTTAATTTTACTAATTTTATTAGTTGTTTTATGTATAAGTTCCAGGCCTGTAAGTTGTCTATCTCCTACCTCATTCCAGCATAAAGGTGATCTACACTTTCTTCCATATAAAGCTTCTAATGGAGCTGCTCTGTTACTAGCATGATAGCTGTTATTGTATGAAAATTCAATCAATGGTAAGTGTGAATCCCAATTATCACCAAAATCTATTGCACAAGCTCGTAACATATCTTCCAATGTTTGGATTGTTCTCTCACTCTGTCCATCTGTTTGTGGATGGTAAGCTGTACTCATATTTATTTGTGTTCCTAAGGCCTTTTGTACAGTTTGCTAGAATCTTGAAGTAAATCTACTATCTCTATCAGATATTATTGATATAGGTATCCCATGTCTAGACACAATTTCTTTCATATAAATTCTTGCTAGTTTTTCCATCTTATAATATTCTCTTATTGGTAAGAATTGTGCTGACTTTATCAGTCTGTCTACTATAACCCATATTGTGTCATATCCACTTGTGGTTCTAGGTAGCTTACTTACAAAGTTGTTGGATCATGAGGAAGGCTGGTGCAACCAAAACCATTTCACTTAGTCAAATTTTGGTGCTACATTCAAAGGCTTCCGAAGCTAAGTATGAAAACTTCCGAAGGTTAAAGAGTTCTTCCGAAGACAAGTGAAAGATCAACTTCCGAAGACAAACTCTACTTCCGAAGACAAAGAAGAAGTTCCCAAGCCTCGGAAGAAGCAGTCTTCCGAAGTATAAGTGGCTTCGGAAGAAGTTATTCTTCCGAAGCAATTTAACCTTCGGAAGACACTGCTATAAACTAGTGGACATAAGTATGGTCTCTGACATTCCGCTGCAGACTTCTGATACAGTATGGCTTCTTCCTAAAGAGCCATGTAGTTGACCATACTTTATTCCACTGTTTACCTTTTTATGATAGTACATGTTACCAACTTTAGTTGGTGACAAAAGGTAAGTCAGGGACATGTCCTGACTACCAAATCTCAGATAAAATATCCGAGATACCTTAACCTATAGTCTTGTAGTATAGGCTTTTGGTTATAGGTTTCCAGCTGGTATCAAAGTATATCCGGTTGTAGGTAGTATTATATATATAGTTCTCATTGTAACTCATTAGATAGAGATTGTGCTTGCAAGAGTCTTGTAATCCTTTGAGTTGAGAATCAATATATAAAAGTACCTTGAAAATTTACTTCCTGTGTTGATTATCATTTGTTACTTGTTATATTGTGATCAACTCTTGTTAGAATCGTTTTGAGTGTTGCTCTAGGTGAGTTTAAGAGAAAAACCACTTGTTAAGTGACCAATACAGATCCTGCAATTGGTATCAGAGCTTGGTTTGGCTCTTGATTGTGTGATCTAACCATCCAAATCAACTTGTTTTTCACTCCTCCCTACAACCCATTCACTCAAATGGCCGCTCTCACTAAAGCTGATATGGAAACTGGTACTATGACCAAGTCCCCACTGATCACCGCTAAAGATTTTGACACATGGTGCACAAGAATGGAAGGCTTCATCAAGTGTCAAGATTCAAGGATGTGGGACTCTGTTGTTAATGGTCCTTTCATACCAAGCACTACTTCTGCTACTGGTAATCGTATCATTCCAAAAGATGTGGATGATTACTCAGAAGAAGATAGGAAAAGAATAGAGCTTGATCAAAGGGCTATGACTTCTCTTCAAACTGCTCTTCCAAACTCCATCTACAGAGGCTTTAAGAAGTGCAAGACAACTAAAGATCTATGGGAAGCACTGAAGCTCATGTATGAAGGATCTAAGGAAACTAAAGAGAACAAGAAGGATCTCTTAAAGAAGCAGTTTGAAAACTTCAGTTTCAAGGTTGGTGAGACCTTAACTCAACAATACTTCAGGTATGTTGAGATAGTGGATACTCTGGTGGATATTGGAGTAACTCTTGAGAACAGGGACACAGTAAGGAAGTTCATGTCTTCCCTTCCTAAACTATCGACACTATTGTGTTGTGATCAAGAGAACTTCAGACCTTAAGACTCTTACTCTCACAGAGTTGTATGGTATCCTCAGTTCATTCCAAATGGAGATGAACATGCAGAACTCCTCTGGCAACTTCAATAACCAACTGAGTTCAGCCCTTCATGTGGTTGAAAGGGAAAGCATAAAACCACAACATCAGTTGCTATGCTACCCTGACAACTCATAAAATGGACCCTACATTACTCTACCTGAGACTCCAAGGTCTCAACAGGCTCAACACAACTCCTTTCAAGATAGTTATGCCTTTGTCTCTGGAAGTGGACACTCTGGTGATTTTCAATATTGCTTTGATGATCTTGAGTGCTTCAGTCCAGATGATGTAGAGTATGTGGACATTGTCCAACAGATGGCTCTTCTAACTTACAGAGCAAAGAAGTTCTTCAAGAGAACTGGAAGGCAATTCCCTCAAAACCCTGCAAACAGTAAGTTTGGGTTTGACAAGACCAAAGCAAAGTGCTACAACTGCAACCAACTTGGTCACTTTGCTAGGGAATGCAAGGCTCCCAAGAACAACCTGGGAACCCCACAGGCCTCCACACATCCGACAACCTTGAAGTCTGAAGAAAAGACAACTGAAACAGCTGCAATAGCTCAAGATGTTGACTGGAGCTTCATGGTACAGGATGTGACTCCTGCTCAAGCACTCATGGCCGGAACAGATGATGCTCAGGTATATGAACATCTTTGCACTCCAGCCTGTATTGCTAAAGTTAAACTTTATAAGGATTACAATATGGAAATCAGATCTGATGTTAAGTCTTTAAATGTCTTAAAATCTGACTTTAAAAGAGCTGAATCTGAATATCAAAAGAAAATTGAGGAGTTAGAGAAAACTGTGTCTCTTTTAAAACATGAACAAACCAACTATAAGACTCAAATCAAAGATCTGATATCCAAGCTGTCTGAAGCTCAAGCCCAGCTTGTCACTGCTGAGGCTCAGGCCAGGAAGCAAGCTATTGCTGAGCAAAACTTCCAAGCTATTCTTGCATCATCCTCCCATTCCAAAATGTTTTATCAAAACAAAGGAGGGTTGGGAACCAATAAAATCGCTCCACCACACTCTTATGAGTCTATTAGACAACCTAGATGTGGTACTGAGGAGCAAGAGGTTCCAACTGCTGACCCTTCCTCACTAGAATTGAAGGAGGATGCAACAATAGTGGCCACCACAGGGAAGAAACAGGTAAATGCACCTATCTCCTCCTGTGAAGATCAAATCCTAACCACCAAGGCAAGAAGAAGCAGAGCTAAAGCTTCTAGAAAGATTGCCAAGAAGGTTGCT
The DNA here is from genome assembly GCA_024085815.1 of Flaveria linearis. Classification (NCBI taxonomy): domain Eukaryota; kingdom Viridiplantae; phylum Streptophyta; class Magnoliopsida; order Asterales; family Asteraceae; genus Flaveria; species Flaveria linearis. Next base: position 34,115,801 of record CM044003.1, on the reverse strand, counting down.
GAGTCTAAGCTAAAGATCGACCCAAAGCAAAAAGGTGTCTTTATCTCAGCTGGATTTCAAGTGTTAGGTACCTCTGATTCAGGAAAGGAGTGTAATACCAGCACTCTTGTCCTATCAAAGGATCAGAAGTTGAAAGAAAAAGTTGCTGATGAAGAAATGAAGCCCAAGAAACAGCAACCTTTAAATTCCCAAAAGACTAACATCGCATGCATAGTATGTGGTCTGCACAACCACATGGCAAAAGATTGTTACTACAATCCAGCAAGCACACATTATGCAAATAATGTTAGAAAAGAAGGACTCAGGGAAGGTTTCACATTTGGACCATTTCAAACGGTCCAAGTGATGAAAAAGGGAAAGTTGGTCTTGGAAGCCAAGTTGCTCTCGGAAGAAAGTACTTCTTTTGAAGGGAAAATGGCTTCGGAAGCCAAAGCTTCAAAGGTTCGGAAGAACAAGAAAGCTTCCCTGAAACCAACACATAAGAAGACTACTTCGGAAGAAAAGGTGGTGAAGGCTTCTTCCGAAAAGAAAGAAACTTCGAAAGAAGTCCATGCTGCAATAGCCTCAACAAGCTCATCCTCAAAGATCAACAAAGGGATGGATTGGAAGATCAAGGAAGATGCTGCTGCCCAAACCTCTTCTTCAACGACCTCTATTGAACCCCAATGCATATCTTTTGGTTCAATTATGTCATCATCTTTGGAAGAGCCCAAGACCAGCCAGGCTTGGGCTTCCAAACAAAACTAACAATCTCATCTTATGTGCAGGGACATCCATTTGACAAGAACAACAATGTCTGGATTGTAGATAGTGGATCTTCAACAATTCCAGAACTATGATGGAGGGCCTGTCCAATTTGGAGGTGAGACCAGAGGATATATGTAACATCTCGTATTTTCGTTAACTTAAAAGTTAACTTTGTTAATTCTTGTAAGGACCTTTTATGTCAATTCTATAACTTTATGGAATTAATATGTTTGATAATTAATTTGGGGATTAACAAATTAATTAAATAATAGAAATAATATTTATTATGTTAAAACATTGGTGATAAAAATCTTAAAAATAATTGTTATTATAATAATAATAATGATATTATTACTACTATTATCAATAATAATATTAATAACAATAATCTCAATGGTAATAATAATCATAATAATAATAATAGTAATAATAAGCTTGATTAGCGTTTAATCTTGTAATAAATGAAAACAAATAAGTTATATTAGTTAAAAACTTGTAAATAATAAGTTTTGTCATAAAATAATAACATTTAAACTGAAGGGGGTTAAAGTGTAATTTATTTAAAAAACTAAAATCTAAACTTTGGATTTTAAAATATAAACTTTAAAACTACAGGGACCAATTATGCCATTGTTGAAAGTTTAACCCAAACCACCCCCCTACCCCGTTTTTCCGGCCAGGAGTCCGGCCAAACTCCGGCGCGGCTCCGGCCACCATTAAAAACACTATTTCAACCCATTTTTGATTCAAAAACCGGTCCCAAACTATTCTAGAAAACGTTTTGAACCTTAATGTGCACATTAATTCGAGTTTTAAAGTCGGAAATGGGTGTCGATTGGCGTGGTAACCGTCGGCCACCCCCCTTGAACCGTTCGGGCATTAAACATCAATAATAATTCAATTAACTAAACATAATCGAACATTTATCTAACTCTAATCGTTTGCAATCACCAATTGCACCTGAAACACACGAAAATCACACCTTCGATCACCTCCATTGCCGCGGACCTGCAACTCAACCAAAACCACCATCAAAGCTTCTAAACTCGAAATTAACACAGGGTTGTTCATCCTTAATATCATTAGAAACTATCTGTACAACGAATTTGATTATCGTCGTCGTTTGGGTATCAAACCAGTCATACGTGGCCGCGATATGCTCTTGTACTCGTTCTCCATTGAAATTACATCAATTCAGGTAATTAAACCCTCATACAGACTCGGTTTTACATAAAGAATTAAAGCCCTAAGTTGGATTTCATAAATAACAACAATCTGGTGTTCAATTTGGCTTAAAATCAAACTAGGGTTCATAGATTTTATGGGAAAATTTATGGGCTGTGTTTTATAATTTAAAAACCATTAGCTAATGCGGCTGAGGCCTTTGGTTTACTGGTGCGGGTGCGGGAGTGTGTGTTTGAGGTCCTGGGTTCGAACCCAAGGACCCTCAAACCATTTTTTTTATTTATTTAATGTTTTCAAGAGTTTCAGCCTTTAAAAAAATTTATAAAAATTCTAAAAAAATTATAAAAATCAGTTTTATAATTTCTTTATTTTAGTAGTTAATTATTTATTTTCTGTAAAATTATTCTTGTAAAACCTTTGATGTTTTAGTTTGAAATTTAATTACAAATGATATAACTAAATATATATTATAAACTTATTAAACTTTTAAGACACCATATTTTTCTGTAAATTTATTTAATAAAATATTTCAATATTGTTATTAAATAGTTTGGATAAGTAATATATTTAGTTTTTATTCTCTTATAAAATAGATTTTAAATGTTATTTTAATATTAAAACATTATATTTTCAATGATACTTTAGATTAATTTCTTGTTTAGCTTATTTGTTTCAAATAATAAATAATAAATTAGCTTGGTTCAAACGTTACCTTTTAAAACTATGATTATTTTAATTTTATCTTTGAATCTTATTAGTTATTACCAATAGTGTTCTTTTAAAATTGAATAATGATTTATATAAAAATGGACTTGAAACAATAATCTAAAAATTATTAAATTGTTAATGGACACCATATTATCTTTATTCTTTAAAGAAATACTTTCATAATTGTGGAAATTATATATATTTTGTAACTACATAAAATATTTAAGAATATTATTTCTTATAGAATATATTATAACTAATAGTATAGATTAATATCTTGTTATTAATCGAAATGCTATTTTTAGTTATTCTTAGATAATTATAAATTACATGTTGAACCTCATCATTATTATAATATCATTCTAAAATATTTAAACATGCATATATAATCCTTCAAATGGAATCAAAATGTAAATAATTACTTTGGAAACTTAATACTTATTAAAACCCCATAATTCTATCAAAACCCTAATCCATGTTTGAACGTTAATCTTATTATTAACCTTAAACTCATAATATATGATTAGGTGCCTTGTGACGTTACATCTGGAACGACGCTTATTATTGATCTTATTAAATCTTCATCATATACCTAATTGACATGTGAGTTTTCCTTGCCCCTTTTTACTTTATTTCACACAATTTTAGGGTGAAACATGATACTTATACAACTTACACTTATAAACGTTTAAGACTTGTAAAGCACTTGCAATTCATCTTTATATTTTGTCATGGTTATTTGTGTGTTGTAAGTGATTATATGAGATACATAGTTTGTTTACAATCATTAACTATTGCTAGCCTGGCGACGTCTTAGATCTTTGGGCCTGACAAGCCTATTTGGTGCTAAAGTCGATGTATTGCCGACTCCTAGGAGCCGTATGCTTGTGCACTAGGGAACCAAATACACTTAGCCAATCTTATATACTTGTAATCAAGTCGAGGTTTGGTTGTAACGATATGTGTTCTATAACCTTACTAGCTTATAACCTATGACCTGAATTGCTACTTGTAATCTTTTCATATTATGTATGAAAACCTTGGAAACTCACCAACTATTTATAGTTGACCTTTTATTTTTATCATGTTTCAGGAAAACCCTCAAGTTTGAAGTGCACTTATGTTGCTGGCATAATCTAGGACTTGGACCTAGATAATAAAATCAATTGATTATACTTTGTTATGTCTTGTCAAATATTAGTTCATTGTTGAAACTTATGAATGTAATGTTACCTTTGAAACTTATGAATAATATATTTGGATTTAATAATAGCGTTATGTGGCTGTGAACGATCTTAACTCTCACACCTCGACGTTTCCGCCGTCAAGGTTGGGGTGTGACAGATTGGTATCAGAGCTCATAACTATAGGGATTTAGGTTATTAGAAATGGTGACCTAGACTATAGGCTATGCATGAACCTTATAGGAAAATCCTTATAATCTTGTGTATACTTATTGTTGCATGTCACATGATGCTATCTATTTAGGGATGCCTTTTGTGCAACTTGATGCTTTAGCATAAGATTGCCTTTTAAATGTTTAAAACTTAGTTACTTGTCTCCCTAAACTTAACTTTGACTCTTTGACTTTCCCCGACAAATAAACTTCCTAAACCTATTCTCAACGACATGTGGAATCTACACTTATCATCGTGAGATTAATTTCTTAGACTCTATGTCTAATCTATGAAAATCTCATCAAGGTTTTGATTTCATGAACCTAAGAAATTTGTGTGACACATAGACACCTGTATTCTGGATTTCCTGGCAAAAGGCCTTCGGGCTATGGCAAGCATATCGTATAAATCTCACTACGAGACCAGTTATGCTTACCTGGGGATTTCTGGGATGAGTGATAAACTATGGTCAACATACACAAGTCTCTAAGGCAAGTAGGTCAATTTACCTTGACGTGTCAAACGATTCCAAATGGTAATGCGTTACCAAATGGAACCATTCTCTTTGTATCTTAAAAATCTTTGATTCCTTGAACTGGTTTCTTCTCATTCTTGTCATACATAATGTTCCTGTGATATTGAACTCATCTTACCTTTACTTCTACATTTAAACATCGTTTCGCATTAGGCGTTTCATGTAACTATTTCTATACCTTGACCAACGTGAACATGGATCTTAATATTCCCAAAGATATTGGGAATCTAAACCGAATGGTCTTCAAAACTTTAAACCGTTACTTATGGATCACAAATCTCCTTAAAAACATGTCCTATAACTAAAGACATGCAATGCTGTAAGGTGGAATAACTACATCTCGGGATACTTTGTCTAGGTAAAGTGTAAATGGTGATTTGACTCGATCATTAAATTCGTTTACTTGACTTGAAACCCTTGAGATGAGTTATCACTTATAAGTACGCGTGTCTTCAATAAGGTTATGGTTGACCTCATAATTTGAGAAGTCCATTTTCTTTCGATTGTGAATTGAATGTTCACATCTCATTATCGTGTTGAATTATTCTTGTCTTTGATTTCGTCTTCCCGATTTAAGCCATCCAAGATTTGAACACCATTACAACAAATTCTGCTATCTCGAACTTTGATCTTAAGCTTGTAAGCATGATTTTCTCTTTTGTTACATTAATGTAACTTGAAATTTCCTGAATTTCTAATTGATATTCTTTTTATTTTCGCTGTTATGTCAAACTTCATACCGTTTACACCATGGGAGATGCAAGAGTTTGTAAGTCAACCTATGACTAAGAACATTCGTATCTCCTAAATGATTCTTACTCATCAAAACAGGGTGATTCCCTTACTTTGATGATTCTCTATTCGTTTCGATAAATGGTTTTCAATCGTGTGCTTTATGGAATTTCATCCTCTGGATTGGGGTGATTACCTTATCTTTAGGATTGACTTCAATTATTTTCTTTGGAACTTGCATTTCACAAATGACAAGATCTCACCAAAATAGGATTGAAACCCGTACTTTGGTGACAAATGTCAAATTTCGATTGTTTTATTGTTAATATGAAATTCAATCATCAAGATAGGCGTGAATTCCATACCTTGATGATAATATCATTTTTATGAATTGAATTTGTTCAAATGAAACGACCTCATCAAAGTAGGAGTGAATTCTAGATTTTGATGAGAAAGTTCGTCTTGTTATATTTTGTTTTTGTAAAACTTCACCGTTAAGATAGGAGTAATTTCCCTTACCTTAATGGTGAGTTACCTCGTCTTATTTCTGTGGATCCTTAACAATGAGTTGGGGATCGAACTTTTTGATTGGTAAGTTAGTGGTCATACCTTGGGAGTACACCATCAAGTTAGGAGTGAAAACCACACCTTGATGACTATTCTCATTTCTTGATCTTCAACTTACCAAGGTTGTAATCAAGTGACGAGAAGCATGTAGTAACTTGAAAAGGGTGAATCAATGTTAGTGTTTCGACCTATCAAGCCAAAGCATGATCTCTGAACTTGAAAGGAGACCCGATCACTCTAGGTTGATTTTGATTCCGAGCTTGGAGTATGTAAATTCTTAAATCGATTTCTTTTCCTTTATCTTCATGTTTTGATTTGATCTAGCTATATGGAACCATTTATTCCTTACTTATCAACTTTCATTTTAAGATATCATCAAACCCATAAGTATAGTCTTCCTAAATAATCTTTTGTCAAATAAAGGTATTATCAAATACCTATCCTATTGTTTGATGAATTACGTATGCAATCAGCATTTGAAAATTTGTTGCCTTGCAAAACATGGTTACAAATACTTTTCTTATTGTGTGTATCACTTTTTGAATCGCTTTTGATCCTTAACCTTGGAAATATTTAAAACTCTATCTTGATTTCAAACAACAAGACTCGTTATTATCCTCATTGCGATGTGGATATAATGGTTCATAAAATTTCGTAAGTTGTAGTCATGGGTTTGGCATAAAGGAAAAGACGTAACTTGGTATGTGTCCAAGTGTCTTACCTTCACATACGACAAGACCTAACATTTGTGATCCTATGGATCTCCTGTTTAACTTTTCTTTCAACTAAAATGCTTCTTATCTTAGAGGTCATGACAACAATTGGTGCATTATAGACCGATTGGCTAAAAATTTAATTTGATTTATGTGGGATGACGGGTCGAGAAATGGACTTGTATCTGTTTCAAATATTCGTATACCGTGGTATGGCGTTAAACATCGATCGTTATTTTGAATAACCGATTCATTTCTGCTTTTAATAATGTTCCTAATCATCGTCGTGAATTCATTCCAAAATCTTCGCATACCGTATTATTCTTGGACCAATGGTTGGTCAAAGGAAAAGTATATATTCACAATATATGCGTTAAGATTGTTTCATTGTATATTGTGACGTTTGGGAACCTTAAATCGTGACGGTTAGCTTTCTTATCATTGTTGGTCTTTTATTTTCAAGACATCACTTTATCACGAAACTACATTTTAGAAGTTGTGGCTTATAAATCTAACATACCACGGTAACTCATCATCGTTTTCCAACATTTCATCTCAAAACTTCTCACATTTCACTGGAAAAGTTCAAATTGACATGCATTATGTCAAGAGACTTGTAAGATTCCATAAACTGAAACATCTCGTTTGTAGTCGAACGTCAAACACTGTCCATTATACACTTATCTTTCATTATAATTTCTTTGTTCATTTAAGTTCATTCTTAATTTCGGGACGAAATTCTTTTAAGTTGGGGAGACTGTAACATCTCGTATTTTCGTTAACTTAAAAGTTAACTTTGTTAATTCTTGTAAGGACCTTTTATGTCAATTCTGTAACTTTATGGAATTAATATGTTTGATAATTAATTTGGGGATTAACAAATTAATTAAATAATAGAAATAATATTTATTATGTTAAAACATTGGTGATAAAAATCTTAAAAATAATTGTTATTATAATAATAATAATGATATTATTACTACTATTATCAATAATAATATTAATAACAATAATCTCAATGGTAATAATAATCATAATAATAATAATAGTAATAATAAGCTTGATTAGTGTTTAATCTTGTAATAAATGAAAACAAATAAGTTATATTAGTTAAAAACTTGTAAATAATAAGTTTTGTCATAAAATAATAACATTTAAACTGAATGGGGTTAAAGTGTAATTTATTTAAAAAACTAAAATCTAAACTTTGGATTTTAAAATATAAACTTTAAAACTACAGGGACCAATTATGCCATTGTTGAAAGTTTAACCCAAACCACCCCCCTACCCCGTTTTTCCGGCCGGGAGTCCGGCCAAACTCCGGCGCGGCTCCGGCCACCATTAAAAACACTATTTCAACCCATTTTTGATTCAAAAACCGGTCCCAAACTATTCTAGAAAACGTTTTGAACCTTAATGTGCACATTAATTCGAGTTTTAAAGTCGGAAATGGGTGTCGATTGGCGTGGTAACCGTCGGCCAACCCCCTTGAACCGTTCGGGCATTAAACATCAATAATAATTCAATTAACTAAACATAATCGAACGTTTATCTAACTCTAATCGTTTGCAATCACCAATTGCACCTGAAACACACGAAAATCACACCTTCGATCACCTCCATTGCCGCGGACCTGCAACTCAACCAAAACCACCATCAAAGCTTCTAAACTCGAAATTAACACAGGGCTATTCATCCTTAATATCATTAGAAACTATCTGTACAACGAATTTGATTATCGTCGTCGTTTAGGTATCAAACCAGTCATACGTGGCCGCGATATGCTCTTGTACTCGTTCTCCATTGAAATTACATCAATTCAGGTAATTAAACCCTCATACAGACTCGGTTTTACATAAAGAATTAAAGCCCTAAGTTGGATTTCATAAACAACAACAATCTGGTGTTCAATTTGGCTTAAAATCAAACTAGGGTTCATAGATTTTATGGGAAAATTTATGGGCTGTGTTTTATAATTTAAAAACCATTAGCTAATGCGGCTGAGGCCTTTGGTTTACTGGTGCGGGTGCGGGAGTGTGTGTTTGAGGTCCTGGGTTCGAACCCAAGGACCCTCAAACCATTTTTTTTATTTATTTAATGTTTTCAAGAGTTTCAGCCTTTAAAAAAATTTATAAAAATTCTTAAAAAATTATAAAAATCAGTTTTATAATTTCTTTATTTTAGTAGTTAATTATTTATTTTCTGTAAAATTATTCTTGTAAAACCTTTGATGTTTTAGTTTGAAATTTAATTACAAATGATATAACTAAATATATATTATAAACTTATTAAACTTTTAAGACACCATATTTTTCCGTAAATTTATTTAATAAAATATTTCAATATTGTTATTAAATAGTTTGGATAAGTAATATATTTAGTTTTTATTCTCTTATAAAATAGATTTTAAATGTTATTTTAATATTAAAACATTATATTTTCAATGATACTTTAGATTAATTTCTTGTTTAGCTTATTTGTTTCAAATAATAAATAATAAATTAGCTTGGTTCAAACGTTACATTTTAAAACTATGATTATTTTAATTTTATCTTTGAATCTTATTAGTTATTACCAATAGTGTTCTTTTAAAATTGAATAATGATTTATATAAAAATGGACTTGAAACAATAATCTAAAAATTATTAAATTGTTAATGGACACCATATTATCTTTATTCTTTAAAGAAATACTTTCATAATTGTGGAAATTATATATATTTTGTAACTACACAAAATATTTAAGAATATTATTTCTTATAGAATATATTATAACTAATAGTATAGATTAATATCTTGTTATTAATCGAAATGCTATTTTTAGTTATTCTTAGATAATTATAAATTACATATTGAACCTCATCATTATTATAATATCATTCTAAAATATTTAAACATGCATATATAATCCTTCAAATGGAATCATAATGTAAATAATTACTTTGGAAACTTAATACTTATTAAAACCCCATAATTCTATCAAAACCCTAATCCATGTTTGAACGTTAATCTTATTATTAACCTTAAACTCATAATATATGATTAGGTGCCTTGTGACGTTACATCTGGAACGACGCTTATTATTGATCTTATTAAATCTTCATCATATACCTAATTGACATGTGAGTTTTCCTTGCCCCTTTTTACTTTATTTCACACAATTTTGGGGTGAAACATGATACTTATACAACTTACACTTATAAACGTTTGAGACTTGTAAAGCACTTGCAATTCATCTTTATATTTTGTCATGGTTATTTGTGTGTTGTAAGTGATTATATGAGATACATAGTTTGTTTACAATCATTAACTATTGCTAGCCTGGCGACGTCTTAGATCTTTGGGCCTGACAAGCCTATTTGGTGCTAAAGTCGATGTATTGCCGACTCCTAGGAGCCGTATGCTTGTGCACTAGGGAACCAAATACACTTAGCCAATCTTATATACTTGTAATCAAGTCGAGGTTTGGTTGTAACGATATGTGTTCTATAACCTTACTAGCTTATAACCTATGACCTGAATTGCTACTTGTAATCTTTTCATATTATGTATGAAAACCTTGGAAACTCACCAACTATTTATAGTTGACCTTTTATTTTTATCATGTTTCAGGAAAACCCCCAAGTTTGAAGTGCACTTATGTTGCTGGCATAATCTAGGACTTGGACCTAGATAATAAAATCAATTGATTATACTTTGTTATGTCTTGTCAAATATTAGTTCATTGTTGAAACTTATGAATGTAATGTTACCTTTGAAACTTATGAATAATATATTTGGATTTAATAATAGCGTTATGTGGCTGTGAACGATCTTAACTCTCACACCTCGACGTTTCCGCCGTCAAGGTTGGGGTGTGACAATATATTTCTGGCAGAGGAAGTATATCCAATGGTAGATTAAACATTAACAAAGTTCACTTTGTCAAACAGCTTGAACACAATCTGTTAAGTGTTTCTCAGTTCTGTGACCAAAAGCATCAAATTCTTTTCACAGAACATGAGTGCATTATCCTCAAACCAGGGATGACAATTCCTCCGGAATTGGTGCTTCTTAGATCTCCCAGGAAAGGGGATATGTACAAGCTAAATATGAACAATGCTTCTCCTATGGGTGAAGTATCATGTTTTCTTTCCAAAGCTGATAGTAATGAATCAACACTATGGCATAAACGTATGTGTCATGTAAATTTTAAGACAATGAATAAATTGGCTAAAAATAACTTGGTACATGGTTTGCCTAAAAAGGAGTTTTTCTGCAAAGATAACTGTGTTGCTTGCTTGAAAGGAAAACAACACAGGACATCTCACAAACCCAAATGTGTCAATTCTATTACTACTCCATTACACTTATTGCACATGGATCTTTTTAGTCCCACAAGTATAATGAGCATTGGAAGGAAATCATACTGCCTTGTGATAGTTGATGATTTTACAAGATTCACATGGGTATTCTTTTTAAGAACTAAAGAAGAAACTGCTGAAATTTTGAAATCTTTTATTCTTAAAATAAAAATCAAATTGATCATAAGGTTAAAATTATTAGAAGTGATCAAGGGACTGAGTTTAAGAACTTTGTTCTTGACTCATTCTGTGACTTAAAAGGGATTGCCAGACAATATAGTACTCCCAGAACTCCTCAACAAAATGGTGTTGCTGAGAGGAGAAACAGGACACTTATTGAGGCTGCTCGAACTATGTTAGCTGATTCAAAACTTCCTCTAACATTATGGGCAGAGGCAGTCAGCACTGCATGCTATGTACAGAACAGAGTTCTTGTAGTTAAGCCCCATGGAAAAACCCCTTATGAGTTATGGAACAAGAGACCACCGTTCATTGGTTTTCTAAGGTCCTTTGGTAGAAGGTGTACCATACTTAACACAAAAGACAACTTGGCAAAGTTTGCTGAAAAGTCAGATGATGCTATCTTTGTTGGATACTCTTCTAGCTGCAAAGCTTATAGAGTGTACAACATTAAGAATCAACAATTTGAGGAGTCATCCAATATAGTTGTTAATGAGCACACTCCTTGTGTTAGGGGGAATGGACCTGATTATATCTTTAATTTAGAATTACTTCCAAACTATTCTAAACCATCTTGTGAGAATGTTTCAGCTGAAACAGGTGCTCAAGGTGATGCGGATGCTGATGCTAACCAACTATTTGAGCTACCCAGACCTCTTCCAAATTCTCCAAGAGCTGAAAGACAACAAGCTTCAACCATTCACAGATCTGATAGTGTAACTATCTCAAGAAATAGTGAAGCTTCAACAAGTGAATCACTTGATGAACCTCAAAACTCATCAGGTGATCCATTACAACACCAGGTTGAAGGAAGTAGTATTTTGAAGGAACCGGAAACTGTTAATACTACTACACAGCCAACCATTGATGATGTTTCTCAGTTATTCAATCTGTCCTTATTAAATAACTTTGAAATAGTAGCTGGACAGAGTGTTCCAGTTCCTGATCAGAATATGTCCAACCGAAAACCACCATAACCTCCCACAGTTACTCCCCACAGTCATCCACCACTGTTTAAATAATCCAGACTTGCTCAACTTTTACCAATTTACTGCCCTAAAAGTTTCTTCACTTCCAATTCACCCAAGTTCAAACTGATCTTCATTCACCTTTCACAATGGCACTAAGCCCTCAGCACAACCAAGTCGCATTACTTGATTCTTCAAGAGATGCTGACTTCTCTAAAATCATCACCTTTCTCTCTGAATCAACCTACTTCACAGCTCTTACTGTTAACCCCACTGTTTACTAAACCAAATGGCCGAATTTTGGGGAAATGGTTGAGCAGAAACCTTAAATGGGGTTCGTATACTAAGGACCAGCATTTATGGACAGGAGCTGATCCTTACTGAACAACTCATCAGGGAGCATCTAGAACTCCAGGATGAAGGAGCTCCTATTGAGTTTCCAAAGACGACTTAGACAGCACTTACACTCTAATGGGATATGGAGGAGATGTAAGCAGGTCAACTGTGTACAAGTTTAACTTCTCCTACAACTGGAAGTTTCTTTTTCACATTGTTCTCCACTGTCTGTCCAATAAGTCAGGGGGATGGGATCAAATTCCCTATGAACTAGGATGCTTAGTTCATGGATTGGTGAGAGGCCAGCGCTTCAACTACTCAAGGTTTGTGCTGACTAACCTCATAGGGAATCTTCAAAGGGAAACATTCTTCATTTATCCTAGATTCCTTCAGCACATCATCAACTGTGAGTTGGACCAGAGTCAGCTTGTCTGTGCAGCTTCTCTGACTGTTCCTCACATGAGGCCTGCCATCTTCAAGACTATGAAGAAGGTGTCCACCAACTTCACTGGAAGACACACTGATCTACTTCCAGGTATGATTGAGCACATAGCTCCTGGTGACATTCCTGCTAACCCCAAAGGTGATGAACCTACACCAACAACCTTCACCACAAATCTCACATTACCTTCTCCACCCATCATAATCACATATCAAAGACGCCCCAAACAACACTCCCCTGTGCAGCCAATTAGGGACAGCCCCACCAGAGGCTCAATGCCTGTAGACATTGATCAAGGTCCCGGATCAGTAGGTTTAGCCTCCCTATCCTTCACTGATCTCCTCCTTAAAACTGATGAAGAGATAACATCTCTCCATGGCAATGAAGTTGATCTACCATACCCTCTCCAAGATCAACAGAGCCTGGAGACATCCCTTATCTTAAGCCCCCATCAGCAAACTTTAACTGAGGTGAGTCCCACTGATGTGGAGGGGACTCATGTAGGCTCAGCTGCCACTACTCAGTGTCTCTCAATGAGTTCTCAGGACAGTGGTAACATTAATCAGACTGAGTCTATGACAACTTTGCCCATTGATGTCTCTAAAAGAGATGACTTTGAGCAAAGGTATCCAGGGTGCTAAGAAGCCACATCTGGTGGTGAGACTGAACATACTAGGTATGTTATCTCATCTCCCCGTGATTCTTCACATGAAGATGAGGGAAGTATGCAACTCACCATTTAGTACTTGATCTCCAAGGTCTCAAACCTTGAATCTTAGGTTAGGATCTTAGAGAACAGGTCAGCCCCTCAGCAACTTGAGATTGACAATCTCAAGGCTCAACTAGCTGAGACACAGACAAAGAGGTCTGTTAGGCATGTACCAGTTCAAGTCTCATTGACTTCTTCCTCTAGCTCATCTAGCTCTCAAGATGATGCTACCAAAAAGGGGGAGAATGTTCAGAGATAAACACATGAGGAATCACCGGTCAAAGCTTCAACTTCCTATATCATCTCTATGCCCAAGTCATCCTAATCTATCCTTCAGATTGACCCACAGATGATTAAGGATCTCTACACACTTTTCATCAAGTTTGTATGGAGATCCTCCATTGATCAGCCAAGCCTTGATCCTACACTGATCTACTTTGGAGCTGAAGAGCTTCAAAGGATCACTGCACCTTCTACCACTGTGGAAAAAGTTGGTCAACCTAAGGTTCACATGGAACCTAAGATTCACTTTGAAGGGAAAATGGAGACTGATGGCCCAGCAACTGAAACAATTGGTACAGAAGGTGTATCTCCTTCAACTTCTGAAGCTACAAGGAAAGCTTCGGAAGAACCAGCTAAAGCCTCGGAAGAACAAGCTGAATCTTCCGAAGTTGAGAAAGAAGCTGCGGAAGGACTGTTCCAGATGTCTGAGGATCTAATCATCACAGATGCAATTCTTGAAATGGCATCTGAGGTGAATAGTAAGGACTCACTCAAACCTGCTCCATCCCAAACACCATCTAAGCCTCTCTCTCAATCTGAACCCTCTATCCAAGAACCACCACAGTCAAGCTCTTCAAAAGACAAAGGAAAAAGGAAGATGACTACGAAGGAGCTTCAGGAAGAGGAAAGGATTAAAAAGCTAAAGAAGAAAGGTAGATTCCCTGCTGAGAAGCTGCTAGCTGCTAGTTCAAAGGCGGTTGCATTCAATCAGGAGGCAATCAACAACAAGAGGAGAGAGGAACTCATTGATAAGCTTATCAACTTAGGAGCTGCAAATGAAGAATTAATCCTGCTACCACTAGAGGAGTTGGTGAATTTGGAGAGGACAACAAGGCTAAAACAAGAAGAAGAAGCCAGGTTGGCCTTCGAGAGGGAAGAGGAGGAACAGAGGAAAGCTGCCCTGCAGCTAAGGGAAACTAGGATAAGATTCCTACTCTCTAGAGGATTCAACCTTCAAGAACTTTCTCCATATAATAATGATACGATCCTCTGGCTCCACAACAAAGAGCAGGATCAAATGGAGAAAGAAAGGAAGAAGGCTGCAAGGGAAAAGAGCATAGGGAAGAAGAAAAAGGAAGAAGAAGCAAGGATCTCTGCAACCAAGAAGCTTAGTGACAAAGCCTGGATGAAAAACTATCTCCGGGCTCATGGCTTCTCTGGTAGGCAGGTGGGTCCCATGTCTGAAAAGACACTCCAGCGGATTGTCAGTGAAATCAAAGCTAACATCCGTATGGGAAAGAAGAAAGAGATGTACAGAAAGGGACAGGGAATGATCTTCACCCCAACCACTCAACCACAACCAACACCAGAAGAACCAATCCCATTCTCCATTCCCATCAAGACCGAGCCCTTAAGTGAACCCTTCACCCTCTGAACCTACAACTCTACCCATACCTACTTCATCACCTCAACCACCTAAACTTCCTATCCTTCAACCCAAAACACAACCCAGAATCACTGAACCCAAACCTACCCAACAGATACCCAGACCATCCCCTCAGCCTTCTCAACATCTCTCTCTTGAAGAGATTAAGGAAATCAAGACAAAGCTCAACAACTGCACAACTTTGAGCAACATCTCCTGTGAGGAAGATCTCATCAACATCACCTATGTTGATGACTCTTCAAGTTCCCTCACACTAGATCAATTTCTTGATTTGCCTAAAGGAACTTTGGGCCAGGCTGCAAGACTTCTAAGTCTTAACTCTGATTCTCTGAATGCTGAAGAGAAGAGACTTAGAAGAAAACTGGCAACTCTGCTGGATATAAGAAAGGAGGAAAGGATTCCTAGTCAGTCTCCTGTGCCTAGGAAAAATATAATCCAGTGGAGGTTTGATGAAACTTCTCACAACTTTGTTGTGGAAAGAGAGAATGGTGAAATCAACTAATTCAATGCCACTTCTCCGTTACACCTCAGCAGATTTGATATTGCTGAGCTTGCAGACAAGCCATTCTCCAACCCCTCCAACTCTAAGACTACTGCTCTCATCAGAAATCATGTCAGCAGTCTTCACTTGGCTAAGCTAACTGCGAAGGCTAGGATTGAAGAAGAGTTGAAAGTGAGAAGACAGGAAGAAAAGGAAAGACCTACCACCAAGGGCACAACCTTTCTACAGATGGTGGAGGGTCCGGAATTGGAACCTATAGTTGAATGGGAATATGACTATAGTTCCCATCAACTAACTCTTTTCATAGGGCCACAATAAAGGGTACATATAATCCAAGGTGACAGACTGGGTGTTCTGTCTACCAAGGATTCGTACAAACTTCTCAGCATCACATCAAGGAAGAACAAGCAAACAGATAGGTATCTACTTTCCTTGGTGCTGAAAGTTTTGAGAAGCAGAGGGAAATGAAGTTTTAGTAGCATCAGCCTAGGGGGAGTTTGTTGGATCATGAGGAAGGCTGGTGCAACCAAAACCATTTCACTTAGTCAAATTTTGGTGCTACATTCAAAGGCTTCTGAAGCTAAGTATGAGAACTTCCGAAGGTTAAAGAGTTCTTCTGAAGACAAGTGAAAGATCAACTTCCGAAGACAAACTCTACTTCCAAAGACAAAGAAGAAGTTCCCAAGCCTCGAAAGAAGCAGTCTTCTGAAGTATAAGTGGCTTCGGAAGAATTTGTTCTTCCGAAGCAATTTAACCTTCGGAAGACACTGCTATAAACTAGTGGACATAAGTATGGTCTCTGACATTCCGCTGCAGACTTCTGATACAGCATGGCTTCTTCCTAAAGAGCCATGTAGTTGACCATACTTTATTCCACTGTTTACCTTTTTATGATAGTACATGTTACCAACTTTAGTTGGTGACAAAAGGTAAGTCAGGGACATGTCCTGACTACCAAATCTCAGATAAAATATCCGAGATACCTTAACCTATAGTCTTGTAGTATAGGCTTTTGGTTATAGGTTTCCAGCTGGTATCAAAGTATATCCGGCTGTAGGTAGTATTATATATATAGTTCTCATTGTAACTCATTAGATGGAGATTGTGCTTGCAAGAGTCTTGTAATCCTTTAAGTTGAGAATCAATATATAAAAGTACCTTAAAAATTTAAATCCTGTGTTGATTATCATTTGTTACTAGTTATATTGTGATCAACTCTTGTTAGACTCGTTCTGAGTGTTGTTCTAGGTGAGTTTGAGAGAAAAAACACTTGTTAAGTGACCAATACCTATCCTACAAGTAAGAATTGTGCTGACTTTGTCAGTCTGTCTACTATAACCCATATTGTGTCAAATCCACTTGTGGTTCTAGGTAGCTTACTTACAAAGTCCATGGTGATTTGATCTCATTTCCATTCAGGGATTTCTGGTTATTGCAAACACCCTGAGGGTTTCTGATATTTGGCCTTAACCCTTGAACAAATATCACACCTTTCTACATATTCAGCAACAGACTTTTTCATGCCCGACCACCAATACTGACTTCTCAAATCTTTGTACATCTTGTTATTTCTTGGGTGTACTGAATATCTAGACTTGTGTGCTTCCTTTAAAATAGTTTCCCTAAGCATGTTATTGTTAGGAATCCAAATTCTTCCCTTAAATATAAGGATTCCATCTAACATTGCTTCAAGTTGTTTGCTCTGTCTCTGTATATCTTTGAATCCATCTTCTTGCTGAGCCTTTTGGATCTGACTTATTAAATCTAAGCGTAATTCTATTCTCATAGCACGAACTCGTAATGGCTTGCTTCTTTCTTTTCTACTTAAAGCATCAGCTACTACATTCGCTTTTCCTGGGTGATACCTAATTTCATAATCATAATAACTTAATAGTTCTACCCATCTTTTTTGCCTCATATTTAACATCTTTTGGTCAAATATGTGTTGTAAACTCTTATGGTCTGTATAAACTATGCACTTAGTTTCATATAGATTATGTCTCCAAATTTCAAGTGCAAACACTACTGCTTCTAGTTCTAAATTATATGTAGTGTAATTCTTTTCACTTCCCCTGAGCTGTCTAGATGCACATGCAATTACCTTATCTCGTTGCATTAAAACACATCCAAATGTAAGGCCCCACTCCCGGGCGCCTTACGGTTGGTGGTTCATCGCACGTAAAACATACATAATGTATATACTCATAAAATAACGCAGCGGAATTAATAAAATATGCATTCTCATTCATTCATAAAAGTCATT
The DNA here is from genome assembly GCA_024085815.1 of Flaveria linearis. Taxonomy (NCBI): domain Eukaryota; kingdom Viridiplantae; phylum Streptophyta; class Magnoliopsida; order Asterales; family Asteraceae; genus Flaveria; species Flaveria linearis. The sequence continues at coordinate 34,097,806 of CM044003.1, read as the reverse complement.
ACATCATTGACATGATTACAAAATACAGTTCAAAAATATAAAAATTATATTTTTATACTAAAGAATATTCCTTAGGTAATTCCGTACATCGGAACCCTTACGGAACACTCTTGACACTCTCATGCAACATATTTCGTTGCATGTGCTATGCACACGCACTTCCAGTGCGTGGCAGCATATTCAAAATTAAAGGAGATTTCTTAAGTAATCCCTTTTATAGGAATCCTCAAGAAATCTCGCAATGGCATGCAACGTGATGAGTTGCATGCGTTATGGGCCCGCAACGCATGACGTTGCAGCATTATCAAATGGAGAATGCCATCCCAAAAGAGCTGAGTAGCCGCCTCGTGCCATCCCCAGCAACGCTACCTGCCAACTGGAAACACATAAAAAGTCAGCGTTGCTGAGTGAGTTCTAGTTTTATAATAAACATACTTTGTTCATATTAAAACCGTTCATTCTTTACACGTGATCATACATCGTACATACATATAGATAATATCTTTATTATCTCATTCGTTCATTCATTCGTTCGTCATACATCGTTATCTTTCACTTCTCGTTTAGGTCCTGTCAGGCTTTACCCACTTCATGGCACGCAGCCATGATTACTGTGGTCGAATGACAAGGACCCCGTTACATCTTTTCTTGCATATTGGATATCTTTTGTACCACTACCATCTGTTATACCCCGAACGTTATTAGCTACCGGGCCGAAGTCATTAAATGAACAGCAAAACGTATGCCACGGTACTAGAGGTAAGCGGTAGGGATACCATACATATGGTCAATCACTAAGAAGGACCCGTTAAACTTATCCAATGTTTGCAAGTCATCTTTCGTTAATTTGTTCGTTAATGCATGTATTCATCATCTTTTAATCATTCGTTCATTCATTAATACATGCATTCGTCATCGTGTTCCCCTTTCATTATCTTTCACTTTACATTACATAATACTTCGTTCGTTCGTTCATGAATACGTAAAGTCATAGAAAGATATTCACACATTATTATAAGGAACACACACATCATACATACATCATCATACATAGCATCATACGTACATCGTCATACATAACATCATACATGCATCATCATATATCATCATACATAACCTCGTACATACATAGCCTACATCATCAATCATCACTAGGCACTTACTCCCGTATCCTTCCCGTGTCCGGGACTTACTACGCGTCATCTTGGTGCAGTGGCACTAACTGTTCCTCCAAGACCGTGGGGACTCATACTAGGACCTTATATAACGTGCCGAGTCCACAACCATACCTTAGACGTATAACACAACATTATACTCAAATGGGTCATACATACATACGTCAGTAAACAAGTTTATATGTGTTCCAGCCCCAAAAATCATTTAAAATCAGTAAATGAGGGGTCCTAGAACTCACCTGTGCTTGACAAGCAGCTTCTCAATCAAGCCTTAGAGTCGCGGGTCACACTATACTGCCTGCAGATAAGTTAACACTCAAAAGAGTTAATTTCTGCCTAATTTCGCTACTAAGTTCGCAGGTAGTTTCGCCCGTAAATTCGCCAGCAGTTTCGCTGGGCGAATCAGCAGTTTTGCTGCTAGTTTCGCCGGGCAGCATTCTGCCAGTTTCGCTGGACAGATTCGCTACCTCGAGCGCCTAACTTTCGTTGGAATTCCCTAGTTTCGCAATATCTAAGGTCAACTTGGGCATTGGCATAGTCATCAGCGAAACTATAGTTTCGCTCAGGCGAATATGTAGTTTCGCTGTAGCGAAACTATAACTTTGCTGTAAATCCTTCCAGTTTCGCAGGACGAACTCACAGTTTCGCTGGATGAGACCTTAAATTCGCAGAACGTTCGACGACCTGAAATTTACGAATCAGCTCGTTCTAGCCCAAAAATCCAATCCTTTCCACCCAAACCCTTGGATTATCATCCAGGAAGCTATATCTAAGCTCATTACACGTTTTCTTACCCTAAAACGTGTGTTTTGGGGTGATTTTACCACTTTTAAACCTCCAAAACCCACACTCGGGTTTTTCACCAAATGTAGCTATTTAGATACGTTTCTTACCTTGATTCTTGTAGTTTAGGAGTCCACAAACACCAGCCTTCGATTCTTGACCACCCGAGCTTCAATCCGGCACTTTCTCTCGCTACACTTTCTCTCTCTAGAATGGGCGTTTGAGTGAAAATGAGAGTTGCTCAGCTGATCCATCTATTTATATGCCAGGCGTTCCCGGGACCCCAAACTCGTTAAACTCATGACCCGGAGGGTTAACTCGGTGTAATACCTGCAACCATTTTATATTTATTAAATGGTTTTCATCCGAGCCCATCACTATCACTTGACTCGATTAGAAAATTTTTCGGGTGTTACAAGTCCACCCCCCTTATTTAGGTTTCATCCTCGAAACCTGTCATTCTTCGAACAGATGTGGGTAATGTTGTCTCATCTCTTCTTCAGTCTCCAACGTAGACTCAGATCCCTTCCTGTGCTTCCACTGTACGCGCACAAGGGGAACTTCTTTGTTTCTTAGCCGTTTCTCTTTTCTATCGATGATTGCTACTGGTTGCTCCAAATAGTTGAGCCGTTCGTCTACTTCGATATCCTCCAGCGGTACAACCATATCTTCATCGGCCAAACATTTCCTCAGATGAGATACGTGGAAGGTCGGGTGAATTCCACTCAGCTCATCTGGCAGTTCCAACCTGTAGGCCACCTCTCCTACACGAGCGATAATTCGGAAAGGGCCTATATACCGCGGGCTCAGTTTACCCCGCTTTCGGAACCTAATAATTCCTTTCCAAGGCGAGACCTTCAACATGACCTGGTCACCGACCTTGAACTCTATCGGTCTTCGCCTCTTGTCAGCATACGACTTTTGTCTGTCTTTCGCTGCCTTCATGAAGGCTTTGATCTTTTCTAACTTTTCAGTCGTTGCTTCAACTACCTCGACACCACCCAGTTCCTTCTGCCCAATGTCTCCCCAACATACGGGCGTCCTACATTTCCTACCGTACAACATCTCGTAGGGCGGCATACCAATGCTGGCATGATAACTGTTATTGTACGAGAATTCTGCTAACGGCAGGTGATCGTCCCAACTTCCTCCAAAATCGATCACGCACGCTCGAAGCATGTCTTCGAGTGTTTGGATCGTCCTCTCAGACTGACCGTCTGTCTGGGGGTGATATGTCGTGCTAATGTGTAGCCTCATCCCCATTGCATCATGAAACCTCTTCCAAAACTTGGAGGTAAACCGGGTGTCACGGTCAGACACAATAGACACCGGTGTGCCATGACGAGCTACAATTTCTTTGATAAATAGATCCGCCAATCTTTCAGATGAATACGTCTCGCGGATCGGTAGGAAGTGGGCACTCTTCGTCAATCGATCAACTATCACCCATATAGCATCATACCCTTTCGGGGTACGTGGTAGTTTCGTGATGAAATCCATGGTGATGTGCTCCCACTTCCACTCGGGTATATCCAATGGTTGGATCTTCCCGTACGGTTTCTGATGCTCTGCCTTGACCTGTGAACAAGTCATGCACTTACTCACATATTCCTCCACATCACGCTTCATGCCCGGCCACCAATAGTCTTTCTTCATGTCTTGGTACATCTTGGTAGCACCGGGGTGAATGGAATACCGAGTCTTATGGGCCTCATCCATGATATTTCCACGTAGATCCCCGTACCGAGGAATCCACACTCGCCCAAATCGGGTCTTAACATCAAGAGTGTTCTCACCCAGTTCTATAACTAAACCTCTCATCCTTTCGGAATTAAGACGATCTTCCTTCAAAGCCTCGTCTTGGAACTCCTTAACCTGTGTCATCACGTCAGGGGTCATAACTAGCTGATAAGCCTTCACCCGAATCGGCTCGGGCCTTTCCTTCCGGCTAAGGGCATCAGCCACCATATTGGCTTTGCCCGGGTGGTAATGGATCTCACAATCATAATCTTTTATCAGCTCCAACCACCGTCTCTGCCTCATGTTTAGATCCTTCTGCTCGAAGAAGTACTTCAAGCTCTTGTGATCCGTGAAGATGGTACACTTCGTCCCATATAGATAGTGCCGCCAAATCTTCAACGCGAAAACCACCGCAGCTAGTTCTAGGTCGTGCGTGGGATAATTGAATTCGTGGGTCTTCAGTTGTCGAGATGCATAGGCTATGACCTTTCCGCATTGCATCAATACGCAACCCAGCCCAGAATAGGATGCATCCGAATAGACCACCAAGTCTTCATTTCCCTCGGGCAATGTCAAGACAGGAGCTTGTGTCAGTCTCGTCTTCAATTCCTCAAAAGCGTTCTCCTGTTCTCGACCCCACATGAACATTACATCCTTGCGAGTCAATTTTGTCAAAGGTGAGGCTATCTTGGAGAAGTCTTGGATAAATCTTCTATAGTAGCCCGCCAGCCCCAAGAAGCTGCGAATCTTGGTTGACGTCTTCGGTGACTTCCATTGCATCACGGCCTCAACCTTTGCTGGGTCCACCATTATTCCTTCTGCATTCACTACGTGACCCAGAAATTGCACTTTGCGTAACCAAAAGGTGCACTTGGAGAACTTGGCGTACAATTTCTCCCTTCTCAACGTTTCCAATACTTCCCGAATATGCCCGACATGCTCTTCTTCACTTCTTGAATAAATCAGGATATCATCGATGAATACAATTACTGATTTATCTAACATTGGTCGGCACACTCGGTTCATCAAATCCATAAATGCAACCGGCGCATTGGTCAACCCAAAGGACATGACAAGAAACTCGTAGTGACCATAGCGCGTACGAAAGGCTGTTTTAGGGATATCCTGCTCCTTCACCTTCAGTTGATGGTACCCCGATCGAAGATCTATTCTTGAAAACCAACTGGCACCCTGAAGTTGATCAAACAAGTCATCGATCCTTGGTAAGGGGTATCTGTTCTTCACCGTCAGCTTATTCAGCTCGCGGTAGTGGATGCACATCCTCATACTACCATCCTTCTTCTTTACGAACAGGACTGGAGCACCCCAAGGTGAGATACTCGGTCTGATAAACCCTTTATCTAGCAGCTCCTGCAACTGCTCCATCAACTCTTTCATCTCCGTCGGAGCCAAGCGATATGGTGCTTTTGCGACAGGTTGGGCACCCGGCATCAGGTCGATCTGGAACTCGATCTCTCGGTCAGGTGGCAATCCCGATAAGTCTTCGGGAAACACATCTGGAAAGTCACACACCACTGGCACATCGCATAGCTGTGGTGTTGGCGTCTCTACATTCTTTACATAACATAAGTAGGCGCTACATCCGCGCCTCATACACTTTCCCGCCACCGCCATCGAGATCACCTTCGGAATCACCGTAACTCAATCGCCATATATTGTCACCGGACTTCCGTCGGTCTCCGTCAGTCTAATCATCTTCTTTCGGCACACGATATTCGCTTCGTAGGTTGCTAACCAGTCCATCCCTAACACTACATCAAATCCTCCTAGAGGCATCACATGTAACTTGGCAGCAAACCTATGGCCCTCTAATTCTATGGCACAGCCTTCTATCACATCCGTAACCCTAGTGGATTTACCAATAGCGGTTTCTACTTCAAAGGACTTATCGAGGCATTTACTTCTAACAGGTAATTTAGCACAGAAGGTAGTAGAAATAAAACTCCTACTAGCACCCGAATCAAATAATATAGAGGCTAAAATTTGGTCTATTAGGAACGTACCGGACACAACGTCAGGGTCTGTTCTAGCCTCCTCCTGCGTCATGGTGAACGCCCTAGCCTTTGCCCTCGGTGCTTCTCCTCCCGTCTTCTTCTCCCCTGAGCCCTCAGCCCTCGGCTTCTTGTAATCTCTGCTCATATGACCACTTTCCCCACAGTTAAAACACTTGCCCATTCGGCAATCCCTGGCCATATGCACAGTCCTCCCACACTTGAAACAGATGTTGGATCCCCACTTACACTCCCCCGAGTGCTCTTTTCCACACTGTCCACACTTTCTCATCCCTGCTCCCTTCGCGACCACTCGGCGGTCGTCTACCCTTGCCTTCTTGTTACTTGTCGAGGTATCACCTCGACCAAACCTCTTTCCCTGCCAACCCCTCTCGCCACCTCCTTTCTTACCACCCTCATCCTTTACCAACGCAGCTCGCTCATCGTACAGCCTTCCCGCCAAATCCACCGCCGACCTGAAAGTACTTGGTCGTGCGAAAATCAAATGCCAACGAATTTCGGCTGGCAACCCCTGAATATACCGGTTGATCTTTCGGGACACCGGCGTCACCTGCTCTGGGACCAATCGCGCCATATCGTTGAACTTGGCAGTGTATTGTTGGTGGGTCATCGTCCCTGCCTCCAACTGCAGAAACTCTCTCTCAACTCGGTCCATCTCCCGACGAGGACTGAATTCCTCGATCACCATTCTCTTCAACTCAGACCACTTCATTTTCCCAATGGCCCTGCTACCCTCAGCCTGGACAATATTGTCCCACCAGCACAATGCCGTCCCCGTGAATGAATGGGTAGCAAACTTCACCTTTTTATCCTCCTGGCAGTCACTGATATCGAGGACCGCCTCCATCTCTCTCACCCATTGGAGAGCATCGGCAGCTGTACCAGAACCATCAAAAGTCGGGGACTTGCACCTCATAAATGCCCCGTAGTTACAACCCCGTGTTGTCTCACGCTCGGCCTCCTCCTCCTCCTCCTCCTCTTCATCATCAGAAAGAACCGTTTCCGGCCCTTGTTGCTGTTGTCGCCTCCCTGAGGCTCGATTCCTCCCTCGCCTCTCATCTTCGCGTACAGCTTTTATCACCTCAGTCACTACAGACGGTAAGATCGCCTGCATGACTTGGTGCACCTCCTCGACCACTGTCTCTTTCACCGAGGCCCTCAAATCATCACTCTCATCCACTCCACCCGAGGGAGTAGTGTTAGGTTCTTCAGGAACCTTCTTCTCTTGCCTAGGCCTTCCTCTTGTGGCTCGTGGTTCCGCACCACTTCCGCCACTGCCTCCACCAAGTGGGGCTTTAGATGATCTACCACCGACCATCTTCTATCTCACACTGAAAGGTTCAAATACCAACATGGTGATTCAAGGAAATAGCTCAGTTTATGTTAAGTACAGTAAGTTACTAATTACAGTGGCCAGTTGTGATTAGTCACTTACTCTACTCTTCGCACCCCAAGCATTACCCTTACTGACTACATCAGTATCTAAATCTAACAGCACACATAAACCACATTACACGCGCACATAACTCTGATTATCATTAAGAAAAATACCTGATGGCACGTAGCTACTCAGATGGCATTCATCCCCTTTCTGTCCCATTTCTCAGTTTAAGTTTTAGGTTTATTTTGAAAATTTACCCATTTTACTTAAACTTTTGCTCTGATACCAACTTGTAAGGCTCCACTCCCGGGCGCCTTACAGTTGGTGGTTCATCGCACGTAAAACATACATAATGTATATACTCATAAAATAACGCAGCGGAATTAATAAAATATGCATTCTCATTCATTCATAAAAGTCATTACATCATTGACATGATTACAAAATACAGTTCAAAAATATAAAAATTATATTTTTATACTAAAGAATATTCCTTAGGTAATTCCGTACATCAGAACCCTTACGGAACACTCTTGACACTCTCATGCAACATATTTCGTTGCATGTGCTATGCACACGCACTTCCAGTGCGTGGCAGCATATTCAAAATTAAAGGAGATTTCTTAAGTAATCCCTTTTATGGGAATCCTCAAGAAATCTCGCAATGGCATGCAACGTGATGAGTTGCGTGCGTTATGGGCCCGCAACACATGACGTTGCAGCATTATCAAATGGAGAATGCCATCCCAAAAGAGCTGAGTAACCGCCTCGCGCCATCCCCAGCAACGCTACCTGCCAACTGGAAACACATAAAAAGTCAGCGTTGCTGAGTGAGTTCTAGTTTTATAATAAACATACTTTGTTCATATTAAAACCGTTCATTCTTTACACGTGATCATACATCGTACATACATATAGATAATATCTTTATTATCTCATTCGTTCATTCGTTCGTTCGTCATACATCGTTATCTTTCACTTCTCGTTTAGGTCCTGTCAGGCTTTACCCACTTCATGGCACGCAGCCATGATTACTGTGGTCGAATGACAAGGACCCCGTTACATCTTTTCTTGCACATTGGATATCTTTTGTACCACTACCATCTGCTATACCCCGAACGTTATTAGCTACCGGGCCGAAGTCATTAAATGAACAGCAAAACGTATGCCACGGTACTAGAGGTAAGCGGTAGGGATACCATACATATGGTCAATCACTAAGAAGGACGCGTTAAACTTATCCAATGTTTGCAAGTCATCTTTCGTTAATTCGTTCGTTAATGCATGTATTCATCATCTTTTAATCATTCGTTCATTCATTAATACATGCATTCGTCATCGTGTTCCCCTTTCATTATCTTTCACTTTACATTACATAATACTTCGTTCGTTCGTTCATGAATACGTAAAGTCATAGAAAGATATTCACACATTATTATAAGTAACACACACATCATACAGACATCATCATACATAGCATCATACGTACATCGTCATACATAACATCATACATGCATCATCATATATCATCATACATAACCTCGTACATACATAGCCTACATCATCAATCATCACTAGGCACTTACTCCCGTATCCTTCCCGTATCCGGGACTTACTACGCGTCATCTTGGTACAGTAGCACTAACTGTTCCTCCAAGACCGTGGGGACTCATACTAGGACCTTATATAACGTGCCGAGTCCATAACCATACCTTAGACGTATAACACAACATTATACCTAAATGGGTCATACATACATACGTCAGTAAACAAGTTTATATATGTTCCAGCCCCAAAAATCATTTAAAATCAGTAAATGAGGGGTCCTAGAACTCACCTGTGCTTGACAAGCAGCTTCTCAATCAAGCCTTAGAGTCGCGGGTCACACTACACTGCCTGCAGATAAGTTAACACTCAAAAGAGTTAATTTCTGCCTAATTTTGCTACTAAGTTCGCAGGTAGTTTCGCCCGTAAATTCGCCAGCAGTTTCGCTGGGCGAATCAGCAGTTTCGCTGCTAGTTTCGCTGGGCAGCATTCTGCCAGTTTCGCTGGACAGATTCGCTACCTCGAGCGCCCAACTTTCGTTGGAATTCCCTAGTTTCGCAATATCTAAGGTCAACTTGGGCATTGGCATAGTCATCAGCGAAACTATAGTTTTGCTCAGGCGAATATGTAGTTTCGCTGTAGCGAAACTGTAACTTCGCTGTAAATCCTTCCAGTTTCGCTGGACGAACTCACAGTTTCGCTGGATGAGACCTTAAATTCGCAGAACGAGCTGAAATTTACGAATCAGCTCGTTTTAGCCCAAAAATCTAATCCTTTCCACCCAAACCCTTGGATTATCATCCAGGAAGCTATATCTAAGCTCATTACACGTTTTCTTACCCTAAAACGTGTGTTTTGGGGCGATTTTACCACTTTTAAACCTCAAAAACCCACACTCGAGTTTTTCACCAAATGTAGCTATTTAGATACGTTTCTTACCTTGATTCTTGTAGTTTAGGAGTCCACAAACACCAGCCTTCGATTCTTGACTACCCGAACTTCAATCCGGCACTTTTTCTCTCTACACTTTCTCTCTCTAGAATGGGCGTTTGAGTGAAAATGAGAGTTGCTCAGCTGATCCATCTATTTATATGCCAGGCGTTCCCGGGACCCCAAACTCGTTAAACTCGTGACCCTGAGGGTTAACTCGGTGTAATACCCGCAACCATTTTATATTTATTAAATGGTTTCATCCGAGCCCATCACTATCACTTGACTCGATTAGAAAATTTTTCGGGTGTTACACAAAACCTTGATGTGATGCATCACAATATACCATAAAATTGTCTGTTCCTTCTAGAAGTGCTAAGATAGGAGCACTACATAACTTATTCTTTACGAGTTCAAATGCTTCGTTTAGTCTTTCTCCCTACACATACATCTGATTTTTCTGAGTTAACTCAATTAAAGGTTGGGTTATCCTTGATGAATTTTCTATAAATCTCTTATAATATCCTGCCAAACCTAAGAATTGTCATACTTCAGTTGGTGTCTTTGGAATTTCCTATTTCTTAACTGCTTCAATTTTTGCTGGGTTAAATTGGATTCCATTTTGGTTAACCACATGTCCTAAGAATTGTACTTCCCTTTTCCAGAATTCACATTTTTAAAATTTGGCGAACAATTGCTCTTTCTAAAGTAGTTCTAAAGCTAACCTTTGGTGTTCCTCATGCCCCTCCTTATTTTTAGAATAGATTAAGATGTCATCTATAAAGACTATGATAAATTTATCTAAATAAGGTTTACATACCCTATTCATTAAATCCATGAACACTGCATGAGCATTCCTTAATCCAAATGGCATTACAAGGAACTCATAATGACCATATCAAGTTCTAAACGTGAAAGGATCTCAGCATCTAGTTTGATCAATTAGATTGGATTTGCAGCGGAATTAGTACATGAATTAACAAATTCAAACAAGAACACAAGAGATTTATCAATAAAACAGTACGATTATAGAATAAGAGAGAGTTTCTGCACAAAGGATGTATTTCATTCAATATAAGCTTTAGCGCGTTTACAATTAGGTCATCTTTCCTTTTATAGGGAAAGATGACGTCAGCTGATGTCACTTGACAGTGACATCTAACTGTTTTTATAACAAACTACTGAAAGTTAACACAACTACTGAAGATGTCAAATAGCTGACATCTTCTTACAAAAATACTAAGTGAACTATCACTACAACTACTGATAAGAAACTACTGAAACTACAACGACTGAAGAACATGCTCTTCAGTCGTTTTACAAGTACTGAAAAAGAAATGAAACAACTGAAAAGAAAATACTGAAAGGAAACCATCACAAGAGCTGACGAATACTTCTTCAGCTGTTGTGATAAAGTCTAAAGGCTTCAGTACTTGGACTTCAGACTTGAACTTTAGTTGTTATCATCAGCTGATGTCTTCAGTTGTTGTCATCAGCTGATGTCTTCAGTCTTTGTCTTCAGTCTTTGTACTTCAGCTGTTGATCTTCAGTACTTTAGTCTTCAGCTGATGAAGTCTTCAGTCTTTGTCAAACAGCTGATGAGGCCTTCAGCAGTTGTTGTGATGTCTTGTGGGACTTAAAGGTTTTTCTAATCTGGCTCATTGGTTCTTTTGGTCCAACAAACTCCCCCTGAACCAATGCATCCAAAACCTTTAAGCTTATTGAAGTGTCCCACTTATTAAGGCAGAAAGATTGGTCTTTTGTTTTCTAGATCAGCTCAGAAGTGACCCTTGTCAGCACAGGCCTGGGAAGAAGTCTCAGGAATCTGATTGGCAAAAAATGGATGGGAACTCTGTCTTGGGGAACTGGACACAGAGCTGTTACCCTATCCATGAGATCTACTTCCCAACTATGAGCCTATATGATTCTCTGGTGTAGGCTTCCAAAAATACAATCTGTTCCTCCATGGTTAGCTCTTCAGCCTCACCTTCAAAGAATCCTTTTGGCCTATAGAACTCAGACAGGTATTTGACCTGTTTTCCATTTTTGAGCTCCACTGTTGTGATCTCTCTGTAAGCAAACTTATCCGGGTGATTACCCTCAAGTAACAGTTGGAGCTCATCTTTCCTGATTTCATCAAGCCTCTTATACACCAGCCCCTTTTTCACCATTCTATTTTCCAGCATCTTTTATGGGGGCATATTAGATGTATAGGCCTTCTTGAAATCTTCAAGGGTCTCCCAGGGTGATATTACAATGGCAAGTGTGATCACTGCATCTACAATCTTTTTCACTTGCCCATTGTATCTCTGAGGAATGTTTCTCTTTTGGATCCTGTGAGACACCCTGGGATCAGGCCAAATCCTCACTCTCTCTTTCTGATACTGAAATGTCTACCTGAGAGTGTACAGCCTCTGAGCATGTTTCCTCATGCTTATGATTGATGAGGAGGCTGCATATGCTTTGTCTACCCTCTTCAACAATTCCTCATCATGATGTTTGTGAAGCTCTTCTTCTTCTAGCTTCACTTTCACAGTCTGTCTTTGAAGCTCAAGAGTGATTGTTGAAGGGAGACTTTTGGCCTTAGGCAATGTAAGTACAGCTGAGATAGGCAGCCTATCTTCTTCCTCATTATCAACTTCTTCTTCATCTTCAAGCCTCAACACCCTTCTCTTCCTCTTCAAGGGTGCATCATCGGCTATTGGTTTTGTGGGTGAGGGAGTTGGTTTTGTGGGTTGTGGTAGTGGTTGTTTTGGTGTGGGAATTTTGGCAGGCTGTTCTAGCTGTTTGGATGTGAGTGAGGCTTTGGTTTGCCTTGCTAGAGCAGTCTGTTCCCAACACAGGCTTCACTCAGGGCTTCTATGACCAGCCATTTGGTAAATTCCTCAGATGAACAGATCTTGGTGGTTATTGCCAAGATGCTATCCCTGGACCATGACTTGACCTCCAGGACTGATCTCCCCAGATACTTCGAAATGAACCTTGCCATAGCCTCAAGTCTCTCCTTCTCTTCTTGGCTATAGCAAGTCCATCGGTTTTCTATCTCTTATACCTCTAACTTCCGGATCTCTGAGTCAAGTTATTTAGTGTCAAAACCTTGCCTAAACAACTGATCAATGATGTTATCCATTGATCGGCTATGTTAGGCATCAGCTTCCTTTACCATCTTATCCAACTTCTTCTCAGACTCCTTTCTCCCTTCTTCTTCTCTTCTTGTATGTGACATGAAAGTCTTTTGCACTTTCAGTCACTTTCTCCATGTCAGTTCCCTTCTCAACCTCCTTCTTCTTCTTCTCTCAACCAACTCCTTCTCTATTTCCCTCTTTCTCAGTTTCTTTCCCTTTCTTTCTCTTCCTCCTCAATCCTCTTTCTCTTGATGGCTTTCACCTTTTTGGTTGTATTGGTTGCAAGGGTTTGACTGTCAGAAAGCTTCTTGGTCACAACAGCATCCACCAGTGGCTGTATAGTAGAGGGAAGCCTCTCATCAAAGGTTTTGATCACTATATCAGTGATAATGGTGTGATGAGAGGCAGGGAGTTTTGAAAGATAGCAGCTATTTGCTCAGGGGGGTTTTGTCCCTGAGAAATAGTGCCAGAATCTGAGGCTGGTGGTCGAGACTTTAGGAGTGGCTCGTTGTTTGTGAGACCTTCAGATGAAGGTGCCATCTGGTTATTTTGGTGGCAGATGGATTTAATTCTTGAGAGAGTTGGGCAAATAGCTCTTTTAATCTACTTACCTCCTTCTCAAGAATAGTGTTCTAGGCTAGAACATCATAAAAGAAGCCCAGGTCATCATCACTGTTGCTGAATCACCTGACCTCCTGATTGGATCAAGATGTACATGTGCTGAGTGTGGCTCAGTATACACATGTGCCCCTTGTTCTTGGTACTGGGGACTTCCTGCCTCAGGATTAGAACCTTCATCGGCAGTTGCCTCTGGTGAGGACTTAGAGATGTTACCAGCTTCATCCTGTTCATATGCTGAAGTAGGAGAAGTGGCAACCTCACCAGATGTTCTTATCTCCCCCGCCACACTAGGAGATTGAACATGATAATCCCTATTTTGTGGGCTCTCAGCAACACTTTGTTCCTCCCTCTCATTGGTTGGGGTTTGCATAGTTTTTATAGGTTCCTGGGGAGAGGGTGGAGTGTTGAGCTAAGTCAACATTTTTGCAATAATAAGGGTTGGACTTTGAGGGGCGGTTGCATTGGGAGATTGGGGTGAAGCAGTTTGCACCTGGGGAGATTGGTGCTCTTCAATGGCAACCTCCTCAAGTGAGAAAGGTTCTAGATGTGTGGGTGCCCCTGATGTGGTTGCCGCAGGCTCCTGTTGAGAGGATGCCTGAGCGGTTGAGGTTGGTGGAGTCCTTGTATCTACTGGGGATTAATGTCAGTAAATATATCCTGCCTTTGTGTTGCAAGGGCATCCTCAGGGGACTCATCTCCCTGAGTAGCCTTTTTAGGCTTTTTGGATTTGGGTTTGGTGGGGACTTTGGATTTGGAGGTGGAGGCTGTGGGTTCCAGCTGCGTGGGTTTTCGCAGCTTGGTAGCTTTTTTGAGTGTCTGGTCAGAGTTGTGCCTGGAGTATACCTCAGGCAATACAGCCATGGCAGGGACTCCAAGGCCAACAAGTCCCTTAGCTTTCAGCTGGTTCTCTATAATGGCCATTATGAACCGTGGATATAATATCCATTGGTTAGCAATAGGTTTTGAGGCCATATCCTTAAGTTTTAAAAATATTATTTCAGAAAAATTTAAGTTTTGTTGCTCAAGGATAGAGAATAATACCTGCTGCCACCTATAAGACATTTGGTCCCATGAGGAGGTTTTTAGGGCTAAGCAGACATTCACCATGTGGAATATAAGGCGTTCCGCGTCATGGAAATGCTTCTTTAGGATGGTAGAAGCACTGAGGTTACCCTAGTATCCATGGTGGGCAAAGGATAGATCAGTGGTGCCCTTTGGATATCCAGTGGGGAAGGTGGCATCATCCAGTTTTAGGGTTTGGCGAAGAATTGCCGGAGTGATGATCACCTTACGGTTGTTGACGAACGACTGAAGAGAGACCTTGGTGTCATTCTCCCCAGTGAGGGTGACGTTCGTCCAAAACTGGTTTAGGGATTCGGCGTGGATGGTGGGATTGATGAGAAAGGCCGTTTGGTATGGGGAATCGACCATGAGATCAATGGCATTATCGAACTTGGTCCAAAATAGTGATTTGGTCAGGTAGGCAACACAGTTGTGTCTAGGTTTAAGCTGCATGGTCGCCATTAATGTGAGGAGAGAGGTTTCAGAGTTTTTGAATGTTAGGTTATGAGAGAATGAAAAACTCTAAAGTTAGGGTTAGGTATTTATAATGGTTATGAAACAGCTGAAAGGAAACGACTGAAGGTTTTGGTGTTAGTCATCAGTTGTTTGAAACGACAGATGACATGGTTTTAACCTTCAGAGGTTGTAAACGACTGAAAGCTTGGTGTTAGTCATCAGTAGTTGTAAACTACTGAAGACATGGTTTTGCTTTCAGAGGTTGTAAACAACTGAAGACTTGTTGTTAATCATCAGTAGTTGAGAACTACTGAAGATATGGTTTTCATCTTCAGACGTTGTAAACAACTGAAGACTTGATGTTAGTCATCAGTAGTTGTAAACTACTGAAGACATGGTTTTGCTTCAGTTGTTGTAAACAACTAAGGACTTGGTGTTATTCATCAGTAGTTGTAAAACTATTAAAGACATGGTTGTCCTTCAGTTGTTTGGATATGAAACAGCAGATGTTGAAATCAGCTGAAGAGTAAAATTTACTCATCAGCTGTTGTCGTCAATTCAGTTGTTTCATTCTGACCTCAACATTTACTCATCAGATTTTGTCTGAATTTTAGATGTTTCATTGGCCTTCAGCTCTTGTGAATATTTATTCTTCAGAGCTTGTGAACAAAGATTGTCTTCAGTACTTATGTGGAAAATTACTCATCAGTACTTGTGGACAAACTTTGTTCTTCAGTACTTATTTGTGAAAACTAGGCATCAGTAGTTGTAACTACATCAGCTGTTTGCAACAAATAATGCACTTCAGTACTTTGAAGTATTGTAGTCTTCAGTAGTTATGAAAAATACTGAAGACTAAATAACTCATCAGTACTTATTTGACTTTTGTATACTAATGCTCATCATTACTTGGCTGATTAGCACTAGTATCAGTCAATTTATTCCAGCTGCAGCATACCAAGCCTTAGCACTAGATTTTGAAAAGTGGCACTATCTAAAGGCTTAGTAAATATGTCTGCAAGCTCATCAGCACTAGGCACAAACATTGGATCAATCAGGCCTTTTTCATAGCAATCCCTAATAAAATGATGTCTGATCTCAATATGTTTGGTCCTAGAATGCTGGAATGGATTCTTAACAATACAAAGAGCTGAAGCACTATCCATTAATAACGGAGTCTTAGTCTCTGTAATACGATAATCCAATAATTGATTCTGAAGCCAGAGTACCTGGGATGTACAACTTGCAGCAGCAATGTACTCAGCTTCAGCAGTGGATGTAGCAATTGATGTTTGTTTCTTACTCTGCCAAGAAACTTAACAATTGCCTAGGAATTGGCATCCTCCAGAAGTTGATTTTCTGGTCACTTTGCATCCTGCATAGTCACTATCAGAGAAAGCAACTAATTTGCAAGAATGCCCAGTGGAATACCAAAGTCCTAGAGATTGGGTACCTTGCAAGTATCTGAAGATCCTTTTGACTGCAATCAAATGGGATTCTTTAGGTTCAGCCTGAAATCTAGCACAGACACATGTAGCAAACATAATGTCTGGTCTAGAAGCTGTAAGGTACATCAAGGACCCAATCATACATCTGTAAAGGGTTTCATCAACCGCTTTACCTTTCTGATCAACATCCAGTTGTGTGGTGCTGCTCATGGGAGTAGAACAGGGCTTACAGTTTTGTTAATCAAACTTATTCAATAGATCTTTTGTATATTTGGACTGATGAATGAAGATTCCATCAGTCCTTTGTTTGATTTGCAAACCTAGAAAGAACTGTAATTCTCCCATGGCACTCATTTCAAACTTCTTTTGCATTAAGTTTGTAAATTCAGCACACAACTGTGGATCAGAGGATGCAAATATAATATCATCAACATAAATTTGAACAAGTAGCTTATGCTGCCTTACTTTCTTAATGAATAAAGTTTTATCTATGGAGCCTCTAGTGAAATTATTTTGAAGAAGAAAGTTAGACAATGTTTCATACCAGGCTCTAGGAGCTTGTTTCAACCCATAAAGAGCCTTATCAAGTTATACACCCAATCAGGATGTTTATTGTCCTCAAAACCTGGTGGTTGACACACATAAACTTCCTCTTTTATTTTACCATATAAAAATGCACTTTTGACATCCATTTGAAAAACTTTAAGATTACGAAAAGCAGCATAAGCTAAAAACAATCAAATTGCCTCCAGTCTGGCTACAGGGGCAAAGGTTTCATTATAATCAATACCTTCTTCTTGTGCAAACCCCTGTACAACCAGTCTGGCCTTGGTCTTAACAATTTGGCCCTTTTCATCTGTTTTATTCCTAAACACCCATTTAGTGCCTATTGCACACTTACCTTGGGGTAAAGGAACAAGCTCCCACACTTGCTGCTTTTTGAACTGAAGAAGCTCAAGCTGCATTGCTTCAACCCATCCATTGTCTCTTAGTGCAACATGGTAGTTCTTTGGCTCTTGCTAACTGATGAAGAGAGCATAGAAGTAGAAATTAGACAATTGACTTCTGGTTGAGACTCCAGCATTGATATCACCAATGATTTGAGACATTGGATGATCCTTCAGTTCTTGATACATAATGAGATCTGTGCAAGTGTTTGTAGAACTTCCAGCAGCAACATATATTGATGAAGATTCTTGAAACCAAGTTGGTGATGGCAACTCAAATGATGTTGAAGATGCAGAAATCTTATCAGCATTTGTTGTGGATAGAGCTGCTGAAGCTACAGGAGCATCAGGTTTAGATGACTCGGGCAGATGGTCACTAAACCTAAAAAGGTGAGTATTGGCTACATCATCATCAGTACCACCAGGTGGAGAACTGTTGATAGGAGCAACAACTGGAGCCTGATAAGGAACATATTGCAGTATGTCCAAATCAAATAACTCCACAGGGTTTTGTGGAATCTTGTCCTTTGGAGATTCATTAAACTTCACATGCAAAGTCTCTTCAACTATCTTTGTTCTACAGTTGAAAACTCTATATGCCTTGCAAGTTGATGAATAACCAACAAAATACCCTGCATCCACCTTTGATTCAAACTTCTGGAGTAGATTGCTTGTGTTGAGAATGTAACATGGACACCCAAATGCTCTAAAGAATGAAATAAAAGGGGCCAAATGATGTAGTACTTCATAAGGAGTCTTTATCAACCTTTGATTCACTAACACTCTATTGTGCACATGGCAAGCTGTGTTGACAGCTTCAGCCCAAAAGGTTAGTGGCAATCCTGAATCAGCCAACATTGACCTTGCAGCTTCAATAATGGTCCTGTTCTTTCTCTCCACCACTCCATTTTGTTCAGGAGTTCTTGGAATGCTGAACTGCCTCTTAATTCCCTTTGACAAGTAGAAGTCATCAAGTGTATGATTTCTAAATTTTGTACCATTATCACTCCTCACACACTTGACTGGAAGGGAATACTGCTTCTCCACATATAACAAAAAGTTCATAATAGCTTTTGCAGCTTCATCTTTGGAATGCAAGAAGAAAGTCCATACAAATCTGGAGTAATCATCCATAATTACCAGACAGAATTTCTTTTTTGCCATGCTCATTACTCTGACAGGACCAAAAAGATCCATATGCAGTAATTGCAAGCAGGCAGTGGACTTTGGCTCTTCTATTGGAGGTAATGAGACTTTGTGTTGTTTCCCCTTTAAACAAGTAGTGCAGTTGTCTTCACATTTGAACTCCTTCATAGGCAACCCTCTTACTAAACCATGGTGTATCAGCTGGTTCATGTTTTTGAGATTCACATGACCCAGCCTTCTATGCCATAGAGTAGATTCTTGAGGAGAAGCCTTGGAGAATAGGCAAGGATGGCCTTTTAGATCTATTTTCTTAGAAAGATCTAAGGCATATACTCTTCCTGTCCTGTTGGCCTTCAGGAGAGTATGATCATCCAACACCTTGTCAATCAAACTCAGAACTTTGGATGACAGAATCCTACAGTTCTGACTTGTGAAAAGAGCAACATGGCCTTTATCACACATTTGACTGACACTCAAGAGGTTGTACTTGAGATTCTCCACATGGTTAACATCATCAAACCTTATTTCCCCATTGGAAACAAAGCCTTTACCGATGATGTAACCCTTAGCATCATTGCCAAAAGAGACAAACCCCTTCTTTCCTTGAGAGTAGTCATTAAGAAGAGAGTTGCTCCCTGTCATATGCATGGATCCTCCACTGTCTAGATACCAGATGCTTTTTTGACATGCTGAAGAACCCTGCAATCATCACAACAAATTAGTTAGGTTTTGAGACCCAAACCTTTTTGGTTTTGGGTCTGTTCTCATCAACAGATGGTAAACTAACTGGTTTGTTATGAATAACAGCCTGAGGTGATGGAGATGGTGTAGAAGAGGAAGCCTTTGGCTTGGATTTAGTTTTCTGTGGTTTCAGCAGAGGAGCATCTAATTGGTTAACTCTCCCCAATAGATGTTGAACCATCATAACAAGTTGTGTCTGATTTTGTGATAAAGCTTTCAGCTCATCAGACAAATTAGTACTTAAGTTTGATGGATTTCTGCGTTGTACCATCTTCATTTGAGAAACCTCAGCTGTTGCCTGATTAACCCCTTCCTTTTGGATTTCTTTTTGGACTTTAGGGTTACAGGTTTTGATGTTGCTGGTACAAACTTAGTCTCAAACTCAGTTTTCATTTTGTCCATTTTCTTTTCAATGTTCTCATTGTGTTTGAGTTTGGAGCCCTTTTAATACCAGCGATCATCAGTAAGATGATTGAATAAGCCATATATTTCACATGGCTTTTTCTTCATCTTTAGTTGATCATCTGCTGAAGAAGATGAAACTACTGAAGACTTGTTCTTCAGCAGTTTGCTATCAGTACTTGCAGTTTTCTTCCTTGCAGTACTTGCTTTCCTGATATCTTCTTTAGTAGTTTTCCCACCCTTTCTACTTACAGTTTTCTTCCCTTTAGTACTTGCAGTAGTTTGGGTTTGTTCTTCAGGTGTTATAACTTGCTCTTCAGTACTTTCAGTACTTTGTGAGATAACACCTAAAGTGATCAACCTTTTGATCATGTGAGTGTCAGCATTTGAACCATCAATATCAGCTGATTGGTTCTGTGAGGAATTAATGCTGACTTTAACCTCTGATGGTGTTGTATCAGATAGTAAATCACATGATGAGAAGGACTGGTTATTGCTTTCTCCATCAGATTCTACTTCTGCTCTGGGAGTAAAATCTGTAGGAGGAGCAGTGTGATTATAACCAATGCCAAACTTCACATTAGAAGCTAATTGCTTGCTGAGAATCATTTCAAAACCCTTGCAGGATTATACCCAGCGATCACACTCTACCTGGGTAGCTGCAAGTGTTTCTTTGAGGTCTCTATACTTCTCTAGAAGTACCTCTTCCCTAGCCTTATCATCAGTGATTTGGCATTTAAGTTTATAAATCTCATCATTTTTATCATTAAGCACAGACTTAAATTTAGCTTTTCTTTTGGAAATTATTTGCTCTAGCTCAAGGTTTTTGTTAATTAAAGCTACATTTACTTCTCTAATAGATGCAAATGTGGCTATGCATGTTTCAGAACATAACTTGGCTTTGGCCTCAAAGGATACCTGTGATACCTGTGATATGGAGACATTGGAGGATGAGCTATCAGCAGACTCCAGGGCCATGAGAGCAAGGTTCCCAAAAGGATTGTCACCACCATGTTGACCAGCACCAGGAAACAGTTGTTCATTACCAGACATATCATCTGGTAAACTACTCCAGTCAACAACTCCTAGGGTGAAAAAGCTGTGTTGTTGAGGTTGAGATTGTTGATGAGATTGGGATGGTTGAGGCTCAGGAAGAGCATGTGGTTGTTGAGCAATGGGTGCTTGAACTTGACTGGTCTGTGGCATGTAGAAGCAGGGGTAAGGATATGGCATATGACCTTGAGGGACAAAATATGCAGGTGATGACTGAGCTTCTGATGGATGACTAGAACTGGTAGAATGTTACCCTTTGTTCTGTGAGCTATTGCTTGGGAAAGTCACAAAGGGTGCAGATGAGTTAGATCCAGATGATCTACACTCTCTAGCAAAGTGTCCAAGCCTATGGCATTTGTGACACCTTAACTTGCTCTTGTCAAAACCAACTTTGGTTTTGCCAGAGAGTCCAGGGAATTTCCTACCAGTTCTTTTGTAGAACTTTTGAGATCTGGTATTGATCATTGCCATTTGGCTCAAAATATCCATCTCTTCCAGATCATCATCTGGAATGCCCTTCAGATCCTCCATCAAAAAGCATAAGTTATCACTGCTACCACCTGAACTACCATCAACACCAACAAAAGCATGTTCAGTTTTAGTAGAGAAATCAATATACTCATCATAGGCACTCTCTGATGCAGCATATTTTGACTCCTGACCTATCAGTGCAGTATTGCCTGATACAAAGTCATCAGTGAGCTTACCAGATGATGACAACTTCCTTTTCTGTTCTATCTCTCTTTCAAATGTAAGCAGTTTCCCATGAAGTTGGGTGAGAGATAGAGTACCCAGTTTCCCATGTAATCGGTTGGTCATTTGGCTGTTTGAATACTCTTGTTTGACCATTTTCAGCTCAGAAATCAAACATGATAATCGCTCAAACTGTAGAGTCAGAGTCTCACCCTTCCTATGAGAGAATGTCTCATATTGTTGGGCAAGGATTTCCCTAGTGTTTGCTAAGACCTCATTAGTTCCTCTGAATTGTTCCTTCAGAGCAACCCAGAGATCATGAGCAGTTTCATGATGCATAAGCCCTTAATAGATTTCATTAGGCAGTGCCATGGCCAGAATTCCATGGGCTTTAGCATCAATTTCGAACAGCTTTAGATCTTCATCCGAATATTGATCAGGTTTCTTCAGAACCTTCTCATTTGATTCAGGAATGCTCACCATAGGCTTGTATGGTCCATGCACCACTGATTTCCAACAACCAACGTTGTTGATAGACAGATGATGGAGCATACGTCGTTGCCATATGTTATACTCACTCCTAACAAGCATCGGAGGCTTTGTTGAGGAGCCAGTATTGTGAGGATCATTTGTTGGTGTCGCCATTTCAGAATTCAGACAAATTCAAGGTAAACTAAACAAATCTAGCTCAAAACCACTTAGAACCTCAAATTGAATGGCCAGAAGCAACAGAAACTCAATCTCTATAATCGATTCTTGCAAATTTGCTAATTTGATCAAATGTAGATAGCAAAAGAGCAGTTTCAATGTTCAGTTGTTGAATCGATCAATGATTAACCTGCTCTGATACCATTTGAAAGGATCTCAGCATCTAGTTTGATCAATTAGATTGGATTTGTAGCGGAATTAGTACACGAATTAACAAATTCAAATAAGAACCCAAGAGATTTATCAATGAAACAGTACGATTATAGAATAAGAGAGAGTTTCTGCACAAAGGATGTATTTCATTCAATATAAGCTTCGGCGCGTTTACAATTAGGTCATCTTTCCTTTTATAGGGAAAGATGACGTCAGCTGATGTCACTTGACAGTGACATCTACCTGTTATTATAACAAACTACTAAAAGTTAACACAACTACTGAAGATGTCAAACAGCTGACATCTTCTTACAAAAATACTAAGTGAACTATCACTACAACTACTGATAAGAAACTACAGAAACTACAACGACTGAAGAACATGCTCTTCAGTGGTTTTACAAGTACTGAAAAAGAAATGAAACTACTGAAAAGAAAAGACTGAAAGGAAACCATCACAACAACTGACGAATACTTCTTCAGCTATTGTGACAAAGTCTGAAGGCTTCAGTACTTGGACTTCAGACTTGAACTTCAGTTGTTGTCATCAGCTGATGTCTTCAGTCTTTGTCTTCAGTCTTTGTACTTCAGCTGTTGATCTTCAGTACTTTAGTCTTCAGCTGATGAAGTCTTCAGTCTTTGTCAAACAGCTGATGAGGCCTTCAGCAGTTGTTGTGATGTCTTGTGGGATTTAAAGGTTTTTCTGATCTGGCTCATTGGTTCTTTTGGTCTAATAGAACACAGTCTTAGGAATATCCTCCTCTTGCACTCTTAACTGGTGATATCCTGATCTTAAGTCAATTTGGAAAAATAACTAAATCCTTATGGGAGGGGATACCTATTCTTTATGGGTACCTTATTGAGTTCTCGGTAATCGATACACATTCTAAAAGTTCAATACTTCTTTTTAACAAATAGAACTGGTGCTCTCCAAGGGGATACACTAGGACGTATAAACCCTTTATCTAACAATTCCTGAAGCTAGCTCATTAATTCCTTCATTTTGTTGGTGCTAAACAATATGGAGATTTGGCTATAGGGGCAGTCCCTCGTACTAGTTTAATTTTAAATTCTACATGACGAGGGGGTGGCAATCCTGGTAATTCATCAGGAAATACCTCTGGATATTCTCTAACAATAGGAACATCTTCTAAATTTCTCATGTTTACTTGTATATTAACTATATGAGCTAGAAACGCTAAACATTTCTTTCTCAAATACTTCTGAGCTTTCTTACATGAGACTATCTTTACAGTATCCCTAGGTTTTTCATCATATATGGTAAGGATTGTATTATTCTTATTTGTAGGAATTTTAGTCATTCTTTTTTCATAAATAATTTTAGCCTGATTCTTACTTAACCAATCCATACTCACAACAACATCAAAACCTCCTAATTCAATAGGAATCAAATCAAATATCAAAATAATGATCATCTAAATTTAAAGTGCAATTAGGGATAACTTCACTAGCCTCAATTATTTTTCCATCAGCTAGTTCTATCATATATTTACTTTTCAGTTTTTCTGAGGTTAGACTAACTAAAGGCTTAAACGTATGCAAAACAAAACTACGTGTCACTCCCGTATCAAATAACACAGTTAGGTGTTGGTTGTTAATAGGAACGTACCCGCTACTACTTTCGGTTCTTGTCGTGCTTCCTTAGCTTGCAACACAAAGGCTCTACCACGCGGGTTGTTTGCGGGAGCTTTCTTTTTCAACTCCGGACATTCATTGCGAAAATGATTTTCATTTCCACATTGATAGCAAACTGGTTTAGGGTTTGCAGGTCCCTTACAGTCTCGGGATATGTGTCGTTTCTTCTTACAATTGTAACAAATCATAATCATACACTTACCATGATAGTATCTCTGACAAGTGTTACACCATGGTTAACCTTCCGTCTGAGGCCTCTTTTCTTGTGCAACTCCCAAGAAGTTCCTTACTGGGTTTCTAGCTACTTTCCTCTACTGATTCCCTCTGAATCTTTCTTCAGAATTTATGTTGTTCCGTTTCCTCTTATTTCCAATCCTTGAATTGGCCAAGGATCCGTTCCTAATCATTTCGTCTGTCAAACTTCCTACTAAAGCCACTGCATCCTGAAAGGTTTTTGGCATTGTAGATTTTACCATTCCTCTTATCTGAGGTACTAAACCCTAGATGTATCTTCCTATCCTTTTTTTGTTTCTGGAGTCACCAGATGTGGCACTAACCTAGAAAGTTCATTGTACCTATCAATATACTCCCGATGTGCTGCATCTTTCATTTCTAATGCTAAAAATTATGTTTTTATTTTCTCTATTTCATTATAAGGATAATACTTTTCAATTACTAGATTCCTAAACTCTTTCCAGCTTAATCCGTTCATAACGTGCCTTCCATTTGTCTGGAACTCCATTTTCCACCAACATTGTGCCTTACCCTTGAGAGAATGTGAAGCAAATAGGGTTTTGTAGTTATCAGCGTAGTTACTAATATCTACTACTGATTCCATCTCTTCTAACCAGCGTAAGGCTTGTACTGCTTCACCCTTCCCGTCAAACTCTCGGGGTCCGTATGACATGAAAGTCTTATAGGAACATCCTTTCCTAACTCTGCCTACAACCTCTTCCTCCGGGTGTTCTCCTATGTCAGCATTTTCTGGTTCCTCATTTCCAGGTGGTACACATCTGAAATTAAGGTTTTATTGTAATAGAGCTATTAAGATGGATATTACAGCTTCTAGTTATTAATTAACTATCTGAGAAATCTTTTCATTCTCAGTGGTTGTGGTAGTTACTGGCGGAGCTTCTTCTCCTTGCCTATTTCTTGGTCTTCCAACTCGAGCAATTCTCCATATTGGTTGAGTAGTCCTTTTTGGCGACATATTTCACTATATTTTAATTGTATTAATATCTTAAGAAGATAAGAAGATATATGTAAGTTTTTACTGTAAACACAATATTTTTAGTGGTCATAAAATCAAAGGAAATACTTTAACATATATTCTTATTCTCTTATTCTTAAAGTTATCTTAGCATACATAAGGTTTTCTAGATTTTTAATTTCCCCAAACCCAATTCTATAGTTTGGTGAGGATGTTGTTGCCTCTCTTCCCTCCCTTCTTGACATCTGCTTTGATTACCCCAAGCTCTAGTCAAATCATCTTAACCCTTTTTAGAATCTGACTGGTTGCCTCTATTTTCCATTCTTCCAACCTTTTCCTTTTGCCTTCTTCTTCTTCTGTCTCGGATTCATCAGATTGTTTCATGAGTGTCATCTTAGATGTTGGAGGAAAATTTTTTGAGTTTGGATCTCCTGTTTCCTGTATCTCATCATTCAGGAGTTTCCTATCATGAGGTACTCTCTTTCTAGGAGTCTGGATTGTGTAACCTCCCATGGTGACTGGTGCACGTCGAACATAAAACTTTGGCGTGGTCTGGATCCGGGTCTTAGGTTGAGGTGTTTCTATATGATTCTGAAGTTCTATCTCAGGTGTTGTTTCTCTATGGTCTGAATGATCAGTTTTGTTATAGTAACTATCAGATTTATCAAAACTCATGCTGCAAAAATTCTTACAAATTTTAACTTATGTAAATAACATAGAATTCATAGAATTTACATATATGAATCATATGTATTTTAAGTTTCATTCTCATCTAAGCATGAATATGATTATGTAAAATCATAAAAAGAACACAACATCACCTTGATTATTTGTTATCATATGAGCTCCTGGTTATAATCTAGGAATTTGCTAATAATACCTAATTCTCTATAACCAATGGCTCTAATACCAACCTGTCATATCCAGACGGAAGCGTGAAATGCTTGGGTGTGACTCTTTGACTCAAAACTCATTGATTACCGACAACACATGTAACAACAATTTTAACATGACTTCATATATATATATATATATATATATATGTATGTATACATATATATATACATATATATATATATATATATATATATATATATATATATATATATATATATATATATATATTCAGGTTACATAAAGGTTTATACAAAATTTGTCTATGTAAAGACTGATACATTTAATATGTAATCTAAATACAAAAGGCTCTTATAACTGCTTCTTATTCTTCAATAGTAGTGGATGTGCGCATCCACCATTATGCTAGGCTTAAACACATTAACAATTATTTTGTCACAAATCTTCTCAATAACTTCACCCCATCCGTTGTAAACATCAAACGAAAACATTACACTGTTAGTCATTCTGATTTCCTAAAAAAAGTATACTTAAAACCGTCAACATAATGTTGGTGAGAAACATAAGTTTAATAACTAAATAAAGTATATTGATGCATCATAAATAAGATTATAATCAAACCTACTTATATGCCAGGTGATTTATAACTGTCACACATACAAATCACAAAATAAGATAATATAGCATCACAACACTCATCCTATTAATACAGGAAATATTTTCCTAAGTAGCGCTACCTATATTACCTGACGGTTCCACATCCAAATTAATGGTTGTAGCTTATGGCAAAATGACAGTATCTCAAAAAGTATTATTTATTAGCATCAATCACAAAACAGTATGTTTTCCCCCAAAATTCATAAACATAAAAACGAAGCTATGAATCACACCTTAATTCCAGCAAAACCGTATAAAATAATTATATGTTAGAAATATATCTTATTTTTTTAAAATTTTCAGCACTTTAATCGAATAGAAATTCAAAAAGTAGCTACTGCTACCCATATATTATCAAATTTTATAGGCAATAACATCTAAAAATCCTGATTAACATGTAAAAATTTCAACTAATACTTATTTACTGAAAGTTTTCAACAATTTTTACAAATTTACATAATATAACATTAATAGTTATGGGTTTTATAAAATCATCAAAATTTACCATATCTAAAGTCCATATTGTCTCATAAAATTTTAGGTTATTAACTCTCAATGGTCAGTTTACTAACATTTTTACATGTTTCCTATAATTTAGAAAAAATAGTTAAATGTCTCTAAAAATTATGAAATTCGTAAAAACTGTTCTATTTTGAATGTTATAATTTATGTGAATTTTTCATAATTTAAACCACTGTTTTTCTATTTCTTTCAATTTTAAATTTATAAATTACATTAAAATGTAAAAGTCAGTCATAAAAATGAACTTAATTACGAAATTTATTTTGAAACTTCTATTAAATACAAAGATCATTATATAATTTTTCCAGATTTTTAACAGGTTCGGAGCTTCCATATAATAATTATCTTTCTTTTCCTTGAATTAATTATATAAATTAATTTACTCAATATTATTACACCAAAATTTACAGATTACTATTTTTGTTATTTCTAAACATGTTCCTGATTTTATTTCTATAATCACAGTCATTTATGTATTTATTCTAATTTCATCAAAAATACTAATATTTTTAACTCTTTACTTTGTAATCTTTTGCTTTAGATCTTTGGTTTATAAATCCTTTTAAGTTTTTAACTCTTAAATCCCCTTTCTTACTAGTTTTTGAAATAAAAGTCATGTGTTCATAAGTTCTTGTAAGTATTCTTGATGATTAGCATTCAAGAGTTGATTATGTGTTTGTTTAAACACATACAACTTGTTAATCATATATTGTAATGATCTAATCTTGTTTTGATGAAGAAACTAAGGAATTAGGCCTCCTGAAACTCGGGTGAGGATGTTAGTCTTTGGATCACAAGCAAGATGAACAAAATGTGGTGATGATGATCACAAAGCCGAACAAGTTGATGGTGAACTTCAGGAATTCTTGAAAAGCCGAGAGTGTGAGTTGAGAGAGAGATGGTGCTAGGTTGCGGTGGTTTGAAATGGTGGTGATGTATGAAAATCAAGAGAAAGAAAGGTGGGGGTTGTGGTGTTTTGTGGTTGTGGATAGCGACCGAGAGAGAGAGAGGGAGAGTGATGTTGTGGTTTGCGGTTGGAGGAGTGTGGTGGTTCATTGTGGCCGAGGGTTTGCTCAGAAGTGGAAGGATCATCATTAACTCTAGTGTTTAGATTGATGAGGTGGGGTTTATAGGCTTGATTAGTGAATCATTAGGAGAAGACACTACAAGGAAGAAGGCTTTTGGGGATGAAAGGTGTCGTCGTTAAAAGACCACCCTAGTCTAATCATCACCAACAACAACAACAATATCAATAACAACAACATCATCAACATCTTTTCTTTTTCGAACCTAATCATCATCAACAACAACAAAATTAAGAAATTTTCAAATTTTACACTAATCAATAATAATAACATTAAAATTTTTCTATTCCTAGCCTAATCAACAATAACAACATCAAAATTACCACCCTTTTAAACATGGAGAACTACCATCACTATGTCACTTCCAACCTAACAACATTTCTATCCTAATCATCACCACCACCACCAACAAGATCAACATTAACAACAACATCAACAACAACCAACAATTACATACCTTAGTGTTGGTTGTGTGAGGTGGGACAGCAGCGAACGGGGGCAGATCCGGCGGCTGTGGGCGGCTGTCGGGGGCTGTGGTGGGTGGCGGTGGGTTGTGGTGGGTTGATTAGGTAAGATTTGTGGTGGATTTGACGGATTTATCGATTTGGGGGGCGGAGAGACGGAGAGGGGTTGTGAGTTGTGATGTGGTGGGTTTGAAGGAAGAATCCCTATATATTTCCCGTCAGGACTTTTGGCGACGACATTGTCATCGCCAAAACTAAAAATGTCGTCGCCAATAATGTTTATTAATTATTTATAGTTATATATATATACATATATATATCAATAATTATTAATTATTTATAAATTCTTTTAATTATATATATATATCAATACTATTTATTAATAATTTTTAAATCCTTTTAATTATATATATATATATATTAAACTCTTTTATTATTTATTAGTATATTACATTAGTTACTAGTTATTATTTAAGTTCTTTATAAAATATAAGAGAAAGTAAGTATGCATACTAAATATTATGAACCGGTAATTAGACAAGTCTGTCCTTTAAGAAGTTGATGATCTAAAGCCAATTGTTTTCCACACGTGGTGTACAAGTCTCTAAAGCAATTAAGTTTCTCTGTCTAGAACATGAACATTTAAGGCTTAACCCTTGTTTGTTATCTCATGTGAGGCAAGCATACTATATAACTCTTGTATGTAGGGATTGATTATCATTTGTTATCTCATGTGGGCCTAGTAGGCCAAATATGCTTCTCAATCATTCATTTGTACCTATTAGGCCAATCATATTGTATAACCCATGTATGTAAGGCTTAATCCTCATTTCTTATCTCATGTGAGTCTAATAGACCAGTATGTTTATCAATCATTCATTTGTGCCTATTGGGCCAGGTATTATTATAACTCGTGTATGTAGTCTTTGAACCTCATTTGTTATCTCATGTAGGTCTAATAGGCCAAATATGTTTCTCAATCATTCGTGTGTACCTGTAAGGCCAAGCATATTGTATAACTCGTGTATGTTGGGCCTAATCCTAGTTTGTTATTTCCTATTGGGCCAAGTATCTAGAGAAATCGTATATGCAGGCTTTATACGATATTATTGATCGACCTTTCACAATCAAAGCCTAGTATGTATCTAATCCTTGTTTGTTATCTCCTATTAGGCCAAGTATCCAGAGTAATCGTGTATGCAGACTTTATACGACATGATTGATCGACCTTTCACAATCAAAGCCTAGTATGTATCTAATCCTCGTTTGTTATCTCCTATTGGCCAAGTATCCAGAGAAATCGTGTATGCAGGCTTTATACGACATGATTGATCGACCTTTCACAATCAAAGCCTAGTATATATATAATCATTTGTACTGATACGTGTTTGTTGTCTCCTGTTGGATTACTGGCTCATATAGTTGAGCATGCATATTTACTTTCTTTTATATTAAAAAAACCTTAAAAATAATAATTAGTAATATATTAATAAATATTAGAGTTAAATTAGGTTAATAATATATTATATATATATATGTTAATAATAATAGAAAAGTTAATAATAATAGAAGAATATAAATCATATTAATAATAGTATTGTTTATATATATATATATATATATATATATATGTATTAAAAATAATTAGTAAAAACTTTTAGGGATGACAGTGTCGTCACCAAAGTCATCACAAAGCAATGGAGGGAAATTTTCATTACAGAGGGAACTCAAAAAAATTTAAATTTTTATGAAAATACTATAACGACGACAGTGTCGTCACCAAAGTCGTGGCCAAATATTTTGGCGGGTTAACTTCAACGTGGAGGGAAAGTTTTGGCGATGACAACTGGCGTCGCTTTATTTTTTTGACTTATTTGTTGAAATTTAATACAAAAAAGAATTCGGAAAATACCTTAG
The DNA here is from genome assembly GCA_024085815.1 of Flaveria linearis. Classification (NCBI taxonomy): domain Eukaryota; kingdom Viridiplantae; phylum Streptophyta; class Magnoliopsida; order Asterales; family Asteraceae; genus Flaveria; species Flaveria linearis. The sequence continues at coordinate 34,067,298 of CM044003.1, read as the reverse complement.
TGACGACATTAGCGACGACACTGTCTTCGCTAAAAGTTTGCTTGACTTTTTATGGTCAAAGACTGAAATTTTTGTCGTTTAGTGTGTTTTTGGCGACGACAATTATGTCGTCGTCATATCTTTGGTCACCAAAAACTAGTTTTCTTATAGTGAGAGGTGTCAAGCTTCTAGGTGGGTTTAGTGTTATGGGTGCTAGGTGGCGGGTTTGGGAGGTGATTGGTGTCAAGGGTGTGGCTAGGTGGCGGATGGTGGGGTTAATGACTTTCTTAGTCATTAAGCTAGTCTTAATTAGTAGTTCAGGTGTTTAATCGGGTTATTTAGTGTCCTAGTTAGCCGATATTAGGGTTAAGGTTGTGTCTATGTTGGTGTTTAAGTGCTTAAGTTTTAATTAGTTTTAGTTTTGATACAAAGTTTCTTGATGTAATCTTGTTTAGTAGTGTTTGATTAAGTTTTGATCTTAATTCCTTTCATGTAAATATGAGATATTTATCATTCAAGTATCTTAATCAAATAATCTTATAATTTGGTAACCAGACATGTAAGCTTTAATAATCACAAAAATTTCACATGCAAAAGATACATGCACAGGTAAGCTTTTATGCATGCATGCATGCATGTTCATATATTATCATGCAAAAAAATATAGTTGATTATATAGCATAAAGTTAAAAATTTCTATATGATATTTATTTAAACTAATTCTTAAAATATTAGGGTTATCTAACCTTAGATTTTAGGGTTGTCACACAATAACGATACTATAATTGACAATAATGAACATCATTCAGCGTCGATAGCAAGTGATGGTTCACCGCGAAGCGCGGATGATAAATCTAGTTTGTATTAAAAACAATATAATATTTCATATGTATGTAATATATAAATCTTTATTACTAAGATTATAATCATATATTTACGGAAATTCTGCGCACACCGCTGATTTTTTTAGGGTTACCAATTCAAACGGTCACGGTTAGGGCTAACCGTGACCGTTCAGTCTGGCGCAAGACCTAACTATCATAGTGAGGCCTAACCGTGACCATTTTACACCCCTCGGGATCAGTTGTAATTATTGGGTGTGTAATTAATGTGGGAATTGATTGTGCGCAGGTTAGATATGTCACGGTTTGGCCAAACCGTGACATATTGTTTATATTTTCTATATTTTTTTAATCTTTTTAATCATACAAGTTTGTTTTTATAATTTTCATCAGTTTTTTTATATTTTCTATATTTTATAATGTTTTTGGGTAAATCGAACCAAAATTGATAATTTTCGTCAGTTTTTTTCTCTGTTCTTCAGTGTCCGTTCAAATGATGGTGTTTACTTAGTCAAGTGTTGTTCGATTTGAGACAAATTTTTTTCTTGATTTTAGAACCGCTTGTTGATTTTTATGTGAAAAAGGGTTTCTAAGAATTTTGGGGGAAATGGGTTTTGTTTCTCTAATCTGTATCATGTTACAAGTAATTTTTTTATTAAACATGTGACGGTTGTTACAAGTAGGTTGTTATTTTATCACACGGTTAACCTAAACGTAAAAATCGGTTGTTATTATACAGTTACATTACAAGTTGGTTCATACATATACAATTAACATTATCAACATTAGAAATATAAAACAAATAACCAAAGAAACACAACCAAACAAACACAATCAAATATACAAGCCATCATAACTTAAACTGAACATATATATACAACGAGTTTTTACATACAAAAAAAATAAAATACAAACAAAATATATATCTAATCTGTCATATTTGCATCGTCACTGCCCTGACCTAACCCGCCCGCGCCAGAGGGGCCAGCACCGTCATGGCCTAACCGCCTGGGTGGCTGTGACAACAACGGCGTACCCGAGGCGGCATAGTCCGCGACCATGTGCTGGATGACCCAGTCTAGCATATCCTCCAGCCTCGTGACCCTGGCTCGCTTGTTCTGAAGCATATATATAACGTGAGCAGGCAATCGCACGGCATGGTACACGCGCTGAGGATGCTGGGGCGGGTCCTGGTCGTGCGGCGGAGGAATGGGCTGATCCTCCCCGCCACCAATCGGCTCGTGGGCAACCTGAACATGGACCTCAGCCCCCGCCAACTCGGGTAGGTCCACCAACGGCTCGGGCACCCATGCCACTAGCTCATGGTATCTACTAAGCAGGTGCCACGTGCCGTCAGGGAACCTCCGAACGATCCTCATCCCAGTGGCGGTGGCCCGGTTTGCCACACGCACAGGAATCGGAGGTAGCGGGAGCTGGGACATGGCATGAGCGTACCCTAGGCCCCGAGCGATGCGGGAGACGATGTTCCCGCCCACCAACGCTTTTGATAATGGTTAAATATTTGAAATAAGAAGTTATAATAAAACAGATACTACTTCAACCTGGTTCGAATCTTCGATATGTGGCTCCTCATTCAAATCTGGAAGCTTCGGCTTTTGATAATGATCTCCCGAACTCGACATTGTTTTCGAATTAAGGTGCTTTTGGAACGATGAAGGCTATTTATGTTGAAAATCAGAAGGATATTTTTGTTGAAAAAAATGAAGATATTAATACTTCAAAAAATTGAAAAACAGTAATGGTTGTGGTTGTTGAATGAAATTGTGAGGTTATTTATTGTAAAAATCTGGGCGCCAAACCGTCACGGTTTGGCCAAACCGTGACGGTTTGAAGTAGGTGACGCGCGAATCCGGGTGTCACACCCCCGCTGAGAGCGGAAACACGGGGGTGCGAGCAAGACGGGATAGTCATAACACATGGTTAACAATAGAGATGCAATATATATGTAATTGATGACATAGCGTGTCATGACGACACCCGACACAAATGGAGACTTGTGTCATCTTTAGTCAATATCCACGACAGCATAGCCATAAGCATAAACAGAAACTTGTAATGATTCACATAACCAAATATTGTATTCTTGTAAAGTAATTCCCACAACCCGGGAACAAGTATCAAAAGAATAATTGTTTGATGTTTGAAATCAGACTATAACGAAGTTCCAAAATGTATATTTGTCAAGTATGTATAGTCTCAAAAATGCATCCTAGGGTCTCCACTAAGGTAGCACACCTAGATCTTCAGTTATCATGATCACCTGAAAAGATATGCTCAAAACGGTCAACAATATTGTTGGTGAGCTTCGCAGGTTTTAAGTAGTAAATAAATTAAATGAAACAACATGTAAGTTTATAGGAGTGACCGCAATTACTTTATATGTAAGCGGTTTCGTCTGTTATTGGTAGTTACACCCGAACCTAGTCGTCGGTTCCACGCGGAAATTAATGGCCGTAAGGAAATTACCACACAGCGAAATAAGATCCACACAGCGTATAAAGATCCACACAGCATTTAAAGATCCACACAGCGTAAAAGATCCACACAGCGTATAAAGATCCACACAGCGTATACGATGTATGTTACAACCAAACCAATCCTTATGTCCCATTTCTGGAATTAAGGGCTGTATGGAAAGATCCATACAGAAGAACCACATAGCCAAATAGTATCATCCAACAAGTAGGATCACACAGTAATGTAGCGTCACAAAGTAACATGCAAGTTGGTAACGTAGTATAGAGTCACGAATCATGATATCATCATTCAGCAGATAGTCGTTCATAACAGTAGTAGTAAGCTTCCACTAGGGAAGACGTGTAGATACAAGATAAATGGATGAGCATTCTTTTCCCCTAAGTTTATAAATGTTTAAAAGGTTGTATAAGAGTAAAAAGGGGCCACGAAACTCACTTGTTAAGTGGTAAGTATGTATGATGGAAGTTTCCTAACGTTGTATGCAATGAATAGTCAAACACCTATTGACAGTTATCGATAAGCATAATGATATGTATGGAGTAAATCAATAATGTGTAGCCGGGTCGGGTCGGTCGTGGGTAACACGCACAAGCAGACACACGCGATAGATCTTATATAGATCCAAGCAGTAGAATCATTGCCATTGTCGATGATTTAGTATAAAAGTCTCATTGTTATTTGAGAAACACTTAGTAATTGTTAAGATTACAAATCGGTTGTGGATAGTTGTAAAACATTATGTTGATTGATTTAGAATACATCAATGGGTTTCATAATGTTAATTTAAAGATTGACATTAGCAACGCCAACCGTGTCGATGTCACCTTAACATCACACGCCAAACACACACCACATACAAAAAGGAAAACGCACACAACACTTCCAATCGCATGACAGGACTAGACGCATGACTGGACACTCCATTCACACGAATCAACTCTCAATCGTACGAATCAGCTTCATTCGCACGATTGAACCCCTATTCGTACGATTAAGCATTCAGTCGTACCACACAGCACCCAATCGCACGACTCAACTTTCATTCATGCGATTCAGCCTTCATTCATACGAATTAGCTTCATTCGTACGACTGAATGTTCATTCGTGCGACTGAACGTTCATTCGTGCGACTGAACCTTCAGTCGTGCGATACACATAGTCGCACACATTCATCCGCATTGACTCAATCGCATGGCAATACTCATCCGCATGACTCAATCGCACGACTCACACAATCGTATAGGCTCAGTCGCTCGACTCACTCAATCGCTTGGACTCAGTCGCACGACAGACCCAATCGCATGGACTCAGTCGCACGACACGCCCAGTCGCACGGCTCATTCGCATGACAGACCCAGTCGCCCAGAAGCAGATCGCGACTGCTGGAGGTGCTGTCCGTGCACGGGTTTCACACATCAAGAACCTCCAGAAACACTCATCTAACATATCTAAGTAAAATGCACACTCAGAAAGGCAACACACGCACCCACACGACCTCTTGTGCTCGGGTTGAACCCGAGCACCCGAAACCCTAGAAATCGTAAAAGTAAAATGAGCAAAAATGGACGACCAAGGTCGCCTACCTGCTAGAAAGGTGTAGTCTAAGCTGTAGTTGTGGTCTAAACGGTGAAAACACGAAGAAAACGGGGCGGTTCTAGGTGCAAGGGAGGTGGAGAAAGTGGAAGAAGAAGATGAAGAAGAAAGTGTGGTTGTGAAGGCTAGGGCTGAAACAAGGGTATTTATACCCAGCTATAGTTTGGCAATTGTCACTTTTAGTCCCTGCACTTAGCCCCCGGGTTCCCAAATTTGCTTCGGTTGAAAACGACGTAAATACACGCGTTATAATAATTATAGGGAAGTATTTAATGTTGTTTTTATCTTGAAAATGATGTTATTAATGATGTTTACATTATATATCATAATATAATTAACGATGTCGGTGGTGATATTCGTAAGCGTTTTAAGTGCTAATGTTGCAAACAATGATACCACAAATGTAAAAGAAAATCAAGCAAGTATGATGTCCTCACGAATAGTCTATGAAGATGTGAAATGAACGTTCTAAGGATAGTTAACGAAATCCACGTTAAATGACGGACCTTTTTGGTGACGGATGTCACAGTATCCTCCAGTTGAGAGAATTTCATCCCGAAATTCAACTGGTGTTAGGTCCAAGAGTGTCATCCTCGAACAGATGTGGATATTTAAGTTTCATCTAATCTTCCCGTTCCCACGTGAATTCTGGTCCTCGTTTGGAGTTCCATCTCACGCGAACGATCGGTATCTTGCTGCGCCTTAAGCGTTTGACCTTTCGGTCCATGATCTCGATAGGTTCTTCGATGAAATGAAGCTTTTCATCGATCTTGATTTCCTCAATTGGCACATGTAGAGTTTCATCCACCATGCACTTTTTGAGGTTTGATACGTGAAATGTGTCGTGTACACCGCTGAGTTCTTGTGGCAACCTCAATCGGTAAGCCACCGGACCGATTCTTTCTGTAATCTCGAATGGTCCTACATATCTTGGGGCTAACTTCCCTTTCTTTCCAAATCATACAATCCCTTTCCAGGGGGAGACTTTGAGTAGAACGTGATCCCCAACATTGAATTCTAGAGGCTTCCGACGGTTGTCGGCATAACTCTTTTGGCGATCTCTTGCTACTTTTAATCTGTCTTTGATTTGGAAAATCTTGTCGATTGTTTCTTGAATGATCTCTGGACCTGTTAGCTGGCTTTCACCAATTTTAGTCCAACAAACTGGGGATCTACATTTCCTCCCGTACAATGCTTCAAATGGAGCGCATCCTATGCTTGTATGGTAGTTGTTGTTGTAAGAGAACTCAATCAATGGTAGATGAGTGTCCCAGCTACCACCAAAATCGATTACACAAGCTCTGAGCATGTCTTCCAATGTTTGTATTGTTCGTTCACTTTGGCCATCTGTTTGTGGGTGATAGGCGGTACTCATATCTAATCGAGTGCCCATTGCTTTCTGTAGTGTTTGCCAAAATCGTGAAGTAAATCGGCTGTCACGGTCAGATATGATTGACACCGGCACTCCGTGCCATGTCACGACCTCATTTATGTACAATCTCGCCAACTTCTCCATCTTGTAATCCTCTCGAATCAGTAAGAAATGAGCGGACTTTGTCATCCGATCCACTACGACCCATATCGAGTCGTGCTCGCTACCTGTTCTAGGGAGTTTGGTAATGAAATCCATGGCTATGTTCTCCCATTTCCACTCGGGAATTTCAGGTTGCTGTGTGAATCCAAGGATCGCAATTCAGGAATTATCAGTATTAAAATAAATCAATTTAATGATCGCGGAATTATCACTAATTGACGTTTAATTGTTTATAATGATCAATGATGAACACAACCACAGAAACACAATAAATACGAAATCTATAATAATTCAAATGTATTTCATTAACTATAATGTAATGATTACAAAAGAATAATGAATGACTATGAACTATCGAATTCTGTGTATCGAATGATGTTTGATGTTGATGTGACGGCGATTAGGGTTGCACAATGAACTCTTGACAGCCGTATATTGATTGATTGTGTTCACCGAGATGTGAAACCTAGGACTCATATTTATAGATAATTTGAGTCGGTTAAGGAAACACCGGATCTCTCGGGATTTGTTATTGATTGTGTTGACTTGTTTGACTTGGTATTTGCAATCGCACAAGTATAATGTTCTTCCGCAGCAATCTTCTCATCCGCAGAACATTTGTTCTTCCGTAGATGACTTAGTCTTCCGTAGCAAAGTTGTTCTTCCATAGGAAATTCTTCTTCCGTAGGAGTCTTCACTTCATGGTATTTGATCATCCGCAGGAACATGTACTTGGTCATTTGGTCTTGTAAGAAACATATCTACAGATTAACAAAGTTGTTCATCCGTAGATGTGTCCTACACTTGGTCAATTTCAGTAAATCCATCCAAGTAAATTTGTTTTTCCTGTCAAGACACAAATCAACACACATACATATATGGGTTAACCTATAGATTCAAATCACATATATATATATTTTGACTGTTACAAATGTTAATTACAAGACTTGATTTTCAAGTACTAAGCCTATACAAAATTGATCTAGCCCTATACAATCTAGACCTAACAATACTCCCCCTTAGGCTTAGCTTCTTGTAATCAGTCCTTCAAAACAGCAAGCTCCTTAACTCTTGCTATCATTTTATTGTAGAAGTAAGATACAGCAGTTTTCTGATCATCGTACTTGTACTTGATCTGCATCCTGCTGATCTTCTTCAATGTGTCATAGCTCAGGCCCAAAACATCTTCTTCCGTAGTGAGTGTTTCCACTACACTATCATTATGTACAATTTCTAATTCATCTTCTTCGGAGATTCTGAGCTCAGACACTTCAGCTATGGTTGTCCCCTTCAGTAGCCCAGCCTCATGTTTCCTTCTCTTGTGTGCCTTGGCATGCAGTTTATCAATGACTTGTATCATGTGCACGTACAGGCAGAGATCATTTTGGGCTTTTTCATCTGTTAGCTTTGGGAAGAATTTGTCGTGAAGGTATGAAGTGTAACTGGGATGCAACATCTTTAGCTCCATTGGATCAAAGATTCTTATTTTGTCTCCCTTCTTCCCTTCAACATTTCTCAGCAACACCATCTCTTTATTCTTTTCAACGTATCCCCATTCTGAGATAGGACACGTGAATTGGTTTCCAGTGATGCATTTGATGGTGTGTGAGTTTCTGGTACATCCCACTCTCTTCAGTAGTTCATCATCTACAAGGGATGAGACTTCAGCTGTTTTTCTTTTCTGATTTTGTATCATTCTTTTGTGCTCCTTATCATTTCTCTTTGCTTGCATGAGCACATCATCAGTAAAACTGGTCTTCATACCATTTACAGCTGCAGAGAAGTCTCTCCCCCTGAGATGGATTGGGTAGTTGAACATGGGGATGCTCTGTAGATCTCTCATATCTTGCTCCGGAAGGTTGAGCATGTCTTCCACATCATGGAAGTATTGAATCCTTCCAGATGTCCTCTTGATTAGTGCACAATCCCAGTCTGGATCATATTTCCAGGCCATAATCCTGTTGTCTTCCACAGAACTGGGAGTTGTGATATGATCATACAACTGTACGAGAGTTGATTTCTTCTCAGTGATTTCTCGCACAGTTGTTCCCAGAGGCCATACTTTTCCGGGGATCACCGCCCTTGGCTCTCTGATGAGTTTTTCCTTTTCCTTGTGCTGATCTTTTGATTCAACAGTTACTGGATCAGCAGCAAGTTTGCTTTGTTCTTTTGGATGTGGAGCAGTGGTTCTGAACTTAACTCCCGTTTCCAGTTCCACTTTCATCACATGCTCCATCATCCTCCGCAGCTCACCAGTAGTTCTACCTTTAAGTTCATGCGGCTTGTAATTGTGACCCTGTAACCAGCAAGTCATATTGTACTTTGAAAGTTTTGCTGTGTCACAGTGGCCCAAATCTTTCCTTATTTTCTCCAATGATTGAAAAGTGGTAAAGGCTTCATAATCACAATTTGGGATTATGAACCTTGCAAATTCAAATTCTTTCAATGCATTGGCCATTTCTGTTCTGTTCATCCTCTCAACCATGTCATACGGAAACCCATGGTTGATGAGGGTCATAAACATGCTCGAGTCAGGCCTCTCTTCCAAGATATCAGCAGTTGTTAGAAGGTCATCGGCCTTTCCACCCTTATCAGCAGTGGGAGACTCCATCCTCGTTAATTCCTCCCACTCTTTGTCACTTTCTTCTTCTCCGGAGGATACCTTCACAGTAGAAACTTCTACTGAAGGTGTAGGATCAGGAGATGGAACTTTTGATTTCTTTGGGGAGCTTTCTTCTTCTGGTTTCTTTTGTGTGGCTCCAAAGTATTTTCTTTTTCGGGTGTAGGATATCAGCGGCTTAGTAGCTCTACCCGATTGTTTTTCTGGTTCAGCACTTGAATCCACTTTTGTTTTCAAATCAGAGAGTTTTCTTTTCAGGCTCTCTATCTCCAGATCCTTTTGCTTTATTAGCTCGGCCTTTTCATTTTGCTCTTGTTTTAAAGTTGCCTCCAGCTCCCGTTTTGTTTGGAACAATGCATCAATAATTTCATTGTTGCATTGTGCATCTTCTCTCAGCCTTTTTAAACTGGCATCCTTCTTTGTCAGTTCTTCATCCTTTTCTTGGATAACCCCGTACAGCTCCACAATTCTTTGTTTTCGCTTATTGGATTTAAGTACCAGCTTGTTGTACTTAGCAACCAAAAAGCTTTTGCTCACAGGAATGTCACTGTCACTTAAGTCATCTTCATGGTAAGCAGTGACATCCTGAGCAGATTCTTGAACTTCCCCATGTTCATCAGCATGTTGTACATCTTCCAATGAAGGTATTAGCTCGGTATGAGCTGATGAAGGATGTTCTTCTGTGTGGGTTGGTGAAAAAGGAACAGTGCTGGCTTCAGATAACAATTCTGTCTCTCCTGAGTGTACGGAGTGTACAGACTCAGTTACCTCAATAGGTTCAGTTCCAGCACTTTCCGGAGATTGATGTTTGGGAGATTCTGGTGGTGGTTGTATGGGGAATTGGATTTGTTGTGGAGAGAATGGTTGAGTGTGATGATATGATGATTGGGAGGATGATGAAGATATTGGTACTGGAGATTGATGGTGGTGAATTGGGGAAATTGGTTGGGTGTTAAGGCTTGATGGTGATTGTGGTTGTTGAGTGGGTGATTGGCTGGATGATGCATGTTGTAGTGGTGGTGTTTGGAGTGGTGATTGTTGTTGGTATTGTGGTGTTTGGTGTGGAGAGTGAGAAGATTGTGCAGAATCAGCAGATGATTCTGCTTCATCTGCCCATGCCAACTCTTGTGGCATGTCAGCTTCCGGATCTATAACATGAGCGAACATTGGCATATCCGGTCCTTCATACTTTCCACTAAGTTTGTTCAGCACTGATTTGCTCAGGTGTGCTTGAACAAACACATCGCCAACTCTATTCAACCCCGGAAGTTCTGAGTTGATTATCAGTTGTAGGAATCTTGGGAACATATACATCTTGTCATTCTTCTGCAATTTGACTTGTTCACTCATGCAGTTGAAAATGTATTTGGCATAGTTGTAAGTTCTCCCCTCGAACACTCCAATAATTCCGGATGATATATGCCGAGAGAATCTATCTAGTCCCGATTTCCTGTTCGACATGCATTTCAGGTAGGTGTGACACAGGAATCTGTATGGTTTGCACAACCTACCCTTCTTGATTTCACCTTTCTCGTAATCACCATCGTACCCCATGAGATTGAATACCTTTTCTATGTATTCATTTTCGAATACATCGGGGTGCCCTATTTCTCTATCTCCCAGTTCCAGACATCTTCGTATGGTGCTTTCAGTGATTCGAAGACGCCGGTTCAGAATCTCAGCCACTATTACCTCCTCATCGTTTTGTTCTTCCACTCGCGCTGAATTCCAGAATCCGATTATGTGCGACTGATGGATCACAGGCTCAGCCGTCAAGGCGTAGAAGAGCCTGGATCGTCGGAGATATCTGATGATATCTCGACATCCTTCCGCTGCTGGATCATCAGCGTTCAAGAATGCGCACACATTATGCTCCTTAGCAAATCTATTTGCCATCTGCAAAGAAAATCAAGTTAGAAACCACGCAGTTGAATCGTTTGAATGACAATAATCGATTAACCAGTTCCGTATTGATGTTTACGACATGATTTACCTTTGCAGTATCAGTAATCGGTTACTGGATAATGTTGATTTTTTTTGAAATTTTGAAAAAGAGGGAAAATGGGCGAATTTCTAGGTTAATCTGAAAAAGTGCTCTGTAAAAGTTATAAATGAATTTCAGGTCAGAAACCTTATTTATAGTCGAACATAATTAACATCTTTTATTAATTATGTTGGGCTCACATTATGTTGGGCCCATTTTCATTTATTCCTATGTTGTGCCCACTTTCATTTATTCCTTTCCCTATTCCAAGTGTTTAGTGTGCATTATTTCTTCCGCAGAACATCTGCGGAACCTTGACATCTGCGGATGTCAACATCTGCGGAACCTTAACTTCTGCGGATGTCAACATCTGCGGAACTTTACATTGGATGTAAGTTCAAATCATGCATTTGCATGCATTTGTTTTTTGCTTGTTTTGCTGCTGAATCAGAGATCACATAATACTTCTACGGATGAGCGGTATTACTGTGACTTCTGCGGATGCAGAAATTTCACTGTTACTTCTACGGATGAGAAGTATTACTGAAACTTCTGCGGAACTTAAAGTTTTGAGAACTTTAAATGTATGATATCTACATAGTAGAATCAAATGTTGATGTTGGACATTGTTGACTTTATTTACATGGCAATTAAGTACAGGGAAGCAAGTTTCCTGTATCCTGTATTCAAGTTAGTGCTCAAGTTCCAATTCCTTCAAAATAATTCAGATCAATTATCAGCTTTTATTGTTTGTTTTTCATGCATGAACTACTCCCCCTAAATTTGTGATTAATGTGAAACTGTTGCATTCATCATAAATTTAAGTTGTGAACAGGCATGACAGGCTTATGACATTCTAAATGAGAGAAATTCTGTTGAAATAACAATTAAGCATCTGTGAAACAGGTACATGCATGCATATATATATATAGAGGGATCATACTATAAATTGGCTTCTGCTGATGTTGTTAGTTGATTCAACACATATCTGATTGCAAGTATATAAATCCACTTAAATTCAAACATGAGTGTTGTATCAACTAGGCATGCAATTTATCATGTTGTGAAGTTTGTTAATCAGTAGCAATCATGAGTCCCACATTCAATTATCGTTAGAGTATGTCTTCCGTAGATGAGGCAAATCACTACATTCCACACTTAATGACTATGTACATTAAGTTATAAGTTCTATCTTGAGACAATGTTTAGTCTCATGAATGCTTTGATGTGATAGCTCTTGAGCTTGATGTTCAATGGATCACAAGTGATTCCTTTTTAGAGCTGAAATATGATCTTCATAGTCACCAGGTCTTTACTTTCGTAAAACAGAGGTGAACTTTAACCCAGGTCTTTCCTTTTTAGCTCTGATACCACCTGTGAATCCAAGGATCGCAATTCAGGAATTATCAGTATTAAAATAAATCAATTTAATGATCGCGGAATTATCACTAATTGACGTTTAATTGTTTATAATGATCAATGATGAACACAACCACAGAAACACAATAAATACGAAATCTATAATAATTCAAATGTATTTCATTAACTATAATGTAATGATTACAAAAGAATAATGAATGACTATGAACTATCGAATTCTGTGTATCGAATGATGTTTGATGTTGATGTGACGGCGATTAGGGTTGCACAATGAACTCTTGACAGCCGTATATTGATTGATTGTGTTCACCGAGATGTGAAACCTAGGACTCATATTTATAGATAATTTGAGTCGGTTAAGGAAACACCGGATCTCTCGGGATTTGTTATTGATTGTGTTGACTTGTTTGACTTGGTATTTGCAATCGCACAAGTATAATGTTCTTCCGCAGCAATCTTCTCATCCGCAGAACATTTGTTCTTCCGTAGATGACTTAGTCTTCCGTAGCAAAGTTGTTCTTCCGTAGGAAATTCTTCTTCCGTAGGAGTCTTCACTTCATGGTATTTGATCATCCGCAGGAACATGTACTTGGTCATTTGGTCTTGTAAGAAACATATCTACGGATTAACAAAGTTGTTCATCCGTAGATGTGTCCTACACTTGGTCAATTTCAGTAAATCCATCCAAGTAAATTTGTTTTTCCTGTCAAGACACAAATCAACACACATACATATATGGGTTAACCTATAGATTCAAATCACATATATATATATTTTGACTGTTACAAATGTTAATTACAAGACTTGATTTTCAAGTACTAAGCCTATACAAAATTGATCTAGCCCTATACAATCTAGACCTAACATGCTGTAATAATCCCGATGGTTTTTGATGTTCAGCCTTAACTTTCGAGCATGTCAAGCATCAGATTACATACATAGCAATGTCTTTCTTCATGCCTGGCCACCAGTATAGATCCTTAAGATCGTGATACATCTTGTCTGCACCAGGATGAATAGAATATCGTGTCTTGTGCGCTTCCTCCATGATTAGGGTACGAACGTCTCCCCATTTGGGTACCCATATACGATCCATGAAATACTGTATACCATCATCCTTGCAAATCATCTGTTTGTCCAACCCTCGGAATTCTTCTCCCGCAAGGTTTTCTTCTTTCAATGCCTCACTTTGTGCAAGTTGGATCTGAGCCTTCAAGTTCGTTTGAATAGTCAATCCCAAAGCTCTAGCACGTAGTGGTTTCACGCGTTCTTTACGACTTAGGGCGTCAGCCACCACATTTGCTTTCCCCGGATGATACCGGATTTCACAATCGTAGTCACTAAGTAACTCCACCCAACGTCGCTAACGCATATTGAGTTCTTTCTGATTCAGGATGTGTTGAAGGCTCTTATGATCTATGTAGATGATGCATTTGGTTCCATACAGATAGTGCCTCCATATCTTAAGTGTAAATACTACTTCGCCCAACTCCAAATCATGAGTTGTATAGTTCTTTTCGTGCACCTTAAGTTGTCGTGAGGCGTAGGCAATCACCTTATCTTTCTGCATTAGCACATAACCCAATCCTTGATGTGAAGCATCACAGTACACCACAAAATCATCAGTCCCATCTGGGAGGGACAATATCGGTGCGTTGCACAACTTCTCCTTCAACGTTTGGAATGCTTGTTCTTGTGCATGTCCCCAATCAAACTTCTTGTCTTTTTGAGTCAACAAAGTTAACGGTGGAGCGATCTTTGAGAAATTCGCAATAAAGCGACGATAGTATCCGGCCAATCCTAAGAATTGCCGTATCTCCAAAGGTGTCTGGGGTGCATCCCATTTCTTCACTGCTTCAATCTTGCCAGGATCTACATGAATCCCATTTTCGTTAACCACATGCCCCAAAAATTTCACTTCTCGAAGCCAAAGTTCGCACTTTGAGAGTTTAGCGAAAAGTTTCTCTTCTTGTAATAGACTCAGTATAGCCCGAAGATGTTCCTCGTGGTCCTCTTTCGTTCAGGAGTAGATAAGTATATCGTCTATGAACACGATCATGAACTTATCCAAGTAAGTTTTGCATACTCGATTCATCAGATCCATGAACACAGCTGGTGCATTAGTAAGTCCGAACGGCATGACTAAGAACTCATAGTGCCCATAACGAGTCCTGAATGTTGTTTTCGGTATGTCATCCTCGAAGACCCTTAGTTGATGATATCCAGAACGAAGATCAATCTTGGAGAAATATGAAGCTCCTTGTAGTTGATCAAATAAATCATCAATTCTGGGGAGAGGATATCGATTCTTCACAGTCAACTTGTTCAACTCGCGATAATCGATGCACATGCGGAACGAGCCGTCTTTCTTTTTGACAAATAAAACCGGTGCTCCCCACGGTGAATGGCTCGGCCGAATAAAACCCTTCTCCAGTAGTTCTTGTAATTGGCTAGATAACTCTTGCATTTCGGATGGTGCTAATCGGTACGATGCTTTTGCTACCGGCTTAGCTCCAGGAACCAACTCTATACGAAATTCCACCTGTCGTGGAGGAGGCAAACCCGACAAGTCATCAGGGAATACATCCGATAATCTCATACTACAGGAATATCTACCAACTTGTTGCCTTCTTCTTTCTTTTCCACTACATGGGCTAAAAACGCGTAACACTGCTTTCGTAAACATTGACGTGTCTTAATGCAAGAGATAAGCTTTAGAGTTCTTCCCAGTCATTCTCCTTGAATCTTGAGTACCTCCCCGTTTGGCATGGGGATTCGTACTACTTTCTCCCGACAAACAATCTCGGCTCCGTGTTTCGACAACCAATCCATCCCCACAATCACATCGAAACTTCCCAGCTCAAAAGGTATTAAGTCTATGTCGAAGGCATGGTTTTCCAATATCATCGAGCACTTTCTAATAATCTCATCGGCCTGTACAACTCTACCATTGGCCATTTCTACAGAGTAGCTAGATTCTAGCCTACTAGGGTTCAAGGCAAGCATACAAGCAAATTCAGACGATATAAAACTATTGTCTACTCCAGTATCAAATAATATAGACGCGAAGTGGTGATTGAGCAAGTGCGTACCCGTAACGACATTCGGGTCCTGACGGGCGTCATTTGCCCCGATAACGAACGCACGTCCTCTAGCAGCATTTCCTTGATTACCTTAGCCTGGATTACCAGCTATGGCCATCACTTGTGGTTGATTGTTTGCTTGCTGACCCTGCACCCGATTCAGTCTTGGGCACATGTTTCGGTAGTGACCCGGGTTCCCACACTCATAACAGACCGTGGCATTCCCGACGGGGTTAACCGCGTTAAAGGGTGCCACCAGGTTCGGCGCCACTCTGCAGTCTCTCGCTTGATGCCCCGGGCGTCTACAGTTCAGACACACCCGACACGGCATTGCTGGGGAATGATGAAGGTTGCACCTGTCACATTCCAGGTGCGGCCCAGCATATTCTTTCTTTCCTTGAGTCACAGCCACAAAATTTCGGGTCGTCTTGGCCTTCTTATCAAACCTTCCGGCGTTAAACCGGCTCGTTTCCCCAGCCTCCTTTCTCTTCTCTGCTCCCCTACCCAACATCCCTGTTCTTACCATCCTGTCAGTTAGAGCGCCGGCCTTCAGAATTGCGCTCTGAATCGTAGGAGGAGCAGCTGCTGTTACCAATGCTCGGATTTGAGGCGCGAGTCCCCAAATATACATTTCAATTCTCTTTGATTCCGGAGTTATCAGATATGGAACCAGTCTTGCCAACTCATGAAAACGATCAGTGTAAGCTGTGTGCCCAGCTCCTACCATAGCATGGTTCCAGAATTCCTGCTCCAACTTCTGCATCTCGTTGAGTGGACAATATTCCTCGGTGACTAGAGCCTTAAACTCATCCCACGTCATCTGCATTGCAGGCTCTCTTCCTCTAGCTTGAACCTGGGTGTTCCACCAGGTTAGTGCCTTGCCCTATAACGAGCACGTGGCATACTTAATTCTTTGACTATCGAGGCACTCACTGATGTCAATCACTGCCTCCATCTTTTCAAGCCATCTTGTTAGGGCTATCACCCCACCTTTCCCATCAAATTCTCGGGGTTTGCAGGCCACAAATTCCTTGTAAGAACATCTCTGTTTTGTATTAACAACCCTAGTCTCATTACCAGTTGTTCTGCCAATCCCAGTATCTTCCCATGTTCCTTGGTTATGCTCATGGTGAGTATCATTATCCCCGTGGAGATTATGATTCAGAAGAGTGTCGCTCACTTGAGTCACTATTGTAGGAATCAGTGCGGCTAGCTGCTGAGCAATCATGGCAGCTATATCGGGGTTTTCAGTTCCCTGATTGTTGCTAGCGGGAGCACCACCTGTTCTTGGTGGTCTACCCCTACCTCTGCCTTGTGGGGTCTCACCTTCATGATTTGTACTGCGTGTGACTCTTCGAGGCGGCATCTTCTAATCATAAAAGGAGTAAACATGTAAACTTTAGTAAACATGTAAACCTTAGTCACTTGAAGATACATGTATGTTTTCACTCATCATGTTCCAACAATCCATGCTTCAGTCAATCAGGACCATCACGTAGCTCGGTTTAAGCACATTCTTAGTATACCGGTGACGCTTATATATAGGGTTCCCCGCAGCGTTCCCACCACATCCATGATATACCTAGAATGATGCCTAAACCAGTTACTTGACATCCGATTTTCCTTAGCATCACCCCAATGAATAACATAATGTATGTGTAGAGAGTATCATCACTCCTCTACATTTCTTGAAGTCCACTTTCATTCTAAACATTCAATCAGTTCCTTAGCTACTGAAATGCTAAGTGGAGGAATGTTTCGTGGAGAATAAAATCAATGTCATGATTGAAAATACTATGAAGGCTCTACGTAGGACAGGACTTAAGTAATAGTAGGTGTTGGTAATGTTTTGTTACCCTTAACAAGGTCTTACTAGAATTATGATCCTAGAACCCTAGGGTATAGAATAGAAAACTTGTGATACTCATGATTGTTACCTCATGGTAAGATTAGCCAGACTTCTCATGCACTGCAAATTGCAATTACGTGTGCACCCGTAATGGTAATTTGCCTTGCATGGTCACCCTTAGCTTCACCTACCCCAAGTTAACATCATAGTATTGTCAACATTCATCAAGCACGAATCATGTAATGCCCTCATGTCCATGAGCCATTAGTATTCCAATAGTAGTATATGATAGCAAATAAACTCCAAGCACGTAAGCACAATTTGTCTAATGATAGTTGCCTATCATTCATACTTTTAGGATCTCAGGCATGCTATCTTAGGGTTGGATTTAGTATTTGAGTCGACGCTACACGTGATCTGTGAAGTTTCCCTTCAGTTTGGGTGTTCCGACCTAATGGTATAATGTAGTGCATATACAAATGTAAGATTCTAGTATAAGGTATCCCGTGAAGAAAGACTAAAAGTAATAGTGTCTTCCTCAGAATGATCAGATAACAAACATGTATGTATAGAATCATGTATAGAGACAAGAAACAAGTATAGAGGAACATACATGTAACATCAAATGCAAGCCAGTCCTAGCATGCATTCTACATGAAGGTTCCTAGGTTATAGTCTAGGTCAAGTGAATTGTCTAATTCTCTATAACCAATGGCTCTGATACCAGTCTGTCACACCCCCGCTGAGAGCAGAAACACAGGGGCGCAAGCGAGAAGCGATCGTCATAACACATGGTTAACAATAGAGATGCAATATATATGTAATTGATGACATAGCGTGTCATGACGACACCCGGCACAAATGGAGACTTGTGTCGTCTTTAGTCAATATCCACGACAGCATAGCCATAAGCATAAACAGAAACTTGTAAATGATTCACATAACCAAATATTGTATTCTTGTAAAGTAATTCCCAAAACCCAGGAACAAGTATCAAAAGAATAATTGTTTGATGTTTGAAATCAGACTATAACGAAGTTCCAAAATGTATATTTGTCAAGCATGTATAGTCTCAAAAATGCATCTTAGGGTCTCCACTAAGGCAGCACATCTAGATCTTCAGTTATCATCATCACCTGAAAAGATATGCTCAAAACGGTCAACAATATTGTTGGTGAGCTTCGCAGGTTTTAAGTAGTAAATAAATTAAATGAAACAACATGTAAGTTTATAGGAGTGACCGCAATCACATTATGACCCTTGTGGTTTTTATTTAATCCATTCTAACCCATCTTTATTTTTAAAACACCCATTATGATCCAAAATCACATATTTAAATTTCTTTTGCAGCCTCTATTCAACACCCGTAACTAGACACGTAAATGTAAGAAACTAATAGTTGTAGTAAAACAATCCTGTCAAATAATTTACATGGCTGAGAATGTAACTTATACTAAAATAAAGGAACAAACTTTCAAAATCACATGCATCTGCATCACCCTTGAGGCCCAGATTTTGCTGCAACCTCACAAGACTCAACATAATCTTCAAGTCTCATTAGACCCTTCTTTCTCCTCCAATTTCTCGATTCACATAACCACCCAATCACGCACACTTATCAAAGCAATTATCCCTGATACAGATTCAGATCAAAGGGATCATTTTCAGCTGAATTTGCTTCACTGAGCACCCATGGAAGCACATACTCTACAGCCTCACACACCATTGCGTTGTGGAAGAATTGCTCTCAGAGACAAAAACCTTGTCAAGATTAAACCTTTCATTGGGTCTCACCCCTCAAGAAGAACAAACTTGTTCTCACAGGTAACAATTATTCAATTTCTTCATTGGGTTTTGATGATTTGTTGTTATCTGGCGTGGGTTCTGTTGATTGTTGTGTGTTTGATTGTTTTGTTTGAAATGCCCTTCGTGGCTTTCGTTTATTTGGTGAAATGTGTGTGAATTTGGGCTTGAAGTGGACGAATTTGGGTGGTTGTTGTCTGATAAGTTTTAGGGTTTTGTGTTTTGTGATTGATTGTAGTTTACACAATCTTGTTCGTGGCACAAATACTCTGTGATCGCTGGATTCTCAAATCAAATCATTGCAAGTTCAGGTTAGTCGTTGAGTTTCGACTTATATATCAATCATTTACTGTGGTTTTAGTAGTAAATTTGAATTAATGTGATCTTGAATAATCAATGGCAGAACAAATGCTATGTAATGATTATGTAATGAAGTAATATAACAATCATTTGACTGTTTTGTAGCAGCTAAATTCAAATCATTTATTGATCCGTGAATGATCAGATAATCATAAGTAGAAGTAGATTGTCTGAAATTAAAAAAAAATCAATTTCAAAATGCACATCCAAGCACCCCTAATTTGATCTAAATGATTTGTTAATTGTGTATTTTATAGACTTCTCAAAAAGAAGGCGGTATAAAGTGTCAACCCCAAGGGCAAATGACTCTGCACCAAAAGGATTTAAGCCTAAACCAAGCAGCCAAAGAAAAGATCAGAAAACAATTGAAGGGAAAGAAGCTCTGAATCCTTCTATCTCTACAGAGGTTGTGAATCCCGCCCAAAGAGAAAGTAAAATCGAAGTCAAATTTAATGAAGTTCCTGAGTTGAGTCAAAGGGATGAAAATGTAAATATTGATATTAAGGATGCAATAAGCGTGTCAGGATCACAAGTAAAGAAAGTAGAGGCGATTGATAATAGTAATAACCAGATTGAAACTTTAAGCAGCAAAAATGATGATGATGGTGAATACAATGACGGTGAAGATGATGATTACGAGGAAGCTTCTAGAAAGTTAAAGTTAGAAATCGAAGCAGAATTACTAAAACAGAAAATGGAAGAAGGAAAAAAATTACATAAACGGAAAATGGAAGAAGAAGAAAGATTACATAAACAGAAAATGGAAGAAGAAGAAAGATTACATAAACTGAAAATGGAAGAAGAACTGCATAAGAAAGAGATGGAAGCAAAATTAAGAATTCAAGAACTCAAAGCGATTGCTAATGAGACTCTTGTTAAAGGTGAAAAGGTATTTTACTATCCTAAAATTGTGACGCCTGATCAAGATATTGAAATATTTCTTAACAAAACCGTTTCGAGTTTATATGAAGAATCAGAAATCTTGATAATGGGAGCCTTTAACGATTGGCGGTATAAATCTTTCACTGTGAAACTGGAAAAAACAAATTTTGGCATGGACTGGTGGTCTTGCCAAATACACGTTCCAAAAGAAGCATATATGATTAATTTTGTGTTTTTTAACGGGAAAGATGTTTATGAAAACAATGATATGAAAGATTTTTGTATTAATGTGGAGGGCGGAATGGATGTTTATGAATTTGAAGAACTTTTGCTTGAGGAAAAAAGAAGAGAACTTGAAAGACTTGCAAAAGAAGAATATGAAAGAGAAAAACATGCAGAAGAACAAAGAAGAATTGAGGCAGTAAAGGCGTCTAGTGAAGCGGATAGAGTGCAAGCTAAAAATGAAGCAGAAAGAAGAAGGGGGATACTCGAAGAACACTTACAAAAGGCAGTGAAATCTGATGATAATGTATGGTATATAGAACCTAGTGAGTTTAAAGGGGAAGATATGGTTAGATTATATTACAATAAGAGTGTGGGTCCACTTGCAAATGCTAAAGATGTGTGGATTCATGGAGGGTATAATAACTGGAGAGATGGATTGTCAATTGTTGAGAGGCTTGAGAAATTTGAGGGAAAAGTTGGTGATTGGTGGAATGCTGACGGTATGCAACAACATCATTATCCCATTCTTCTATTAAACAGTATGCATGTTTTATGTATTTGTTAAAGGTGGCCATTTCAACTCATTTACCTATAACATGTCAAACGGGTAAAAGTAAATCTTAAAAGGAAGCTAGTCAAGTGGGTTGAATGGTACCAAGTCCCCCAAAGTGTGTTTTTGTTGCATATAACCCTTATTACTATTTCTTCAAAAACAAATTAGATTATTGGTGAACTTTAATATAACTTTTGGAGTCTTATTTGAATGTCAAATACATTAAAAAATGATAAAAAAGCATTTTAGTTTGCTACCTCTAGTTTTTGTGTTTAAATTAGTGACACAGCCAGAAGGGAGCTAGCGGGTGTGATCAGGCCCCACAATTTTGTAGTTAGTACCCCTTTCCCCCTTGATTTTTTGGTTGCACTGCTGGTTCAAACATTCTGAAGTATGTTCAAGGCTTTATGTAATACTTCATCCTCTTTACATCAATGGATTTATGATATCCATTTGTAGAGAGTTTTTGTGTTACAGCTTTTGGTTTGCCTATTATCATCAAGAAAAAGTTAATTGATGTGATCGATTTGGGTCTGCAAGGTGTTTATTGCCACCTCTACTTTTTGTGTTTAAATTCCTGTCACAGCCTGAAGGGAGCTAGCGGGTGTGATCAGGCCCCACAATTTTGTAGTTAATCCCCCCCCCCCCCCCCTGATTTCTTGGTTGCACTGCTGGTTCAAACATTTGAAGTATGTTCAAGCCTTTTTGTAATACTTGATGTGATCGATTTGTGTCTGTAAGGTGTTTATTGAGGGCAAATTAGACATATTTTTAGTCAAACATTGAAGATAGATATTGTGATTCTATTTATTGAAAGAGTACATCAATTGCAATTTTAGATTCTTTTTGAACGGTTTTATATTATAGTTACTTGTCTGCCCATTATCATCACTAAATAAAATAATGACATCAATTTGGGTCCAAAAGATTTATTTATTTGTCTTTCTGAAGGGTATTTTAGACTATGTTGTCTCAAACTATGTAGCAAATCAAATGTTGCACTTTTCATTAGTATCAAAGAGTAAATGAGATGATATCTTTTAAATTATTATTGGCTAGTTTTCATGTTAAACTTAGCCTGTTTTATCATCAGTATAAATAAATTGATGTCATTGATTTGGGTCAACAAGTATCCTTGTCTTTAACTGTGGCCATTTGAAAATTAGTCCAAAAAATATTTCTTACACTACATGCAAGTCAAACAGGTGAATTTACATGAAGGCAATGATATCTTATAAAAGTTTTGACTGCATTCATGTTCCAATCAACTTCTTGTACTTTTGGCAAATCAACATTTGTAAACCTTTATATTAATCTTATTGACTAAATGTCTTAATCTCTTTAATTTTTAACAGTTGTTATCCCCAACCGTTCACTTGTCTTGGATTGGGTTTTTGCGGATGGTCCACCTCAGCAGGCCACTGTGTATGATAACAATAACCGCAAAGACTTCCATGCAATTGTCCCCATATCCATTCCACAAGATCTCTTTTGGGCTGAGGAAGAACACGAGATTTACAAGAAACTTCAGACTGAGAGACGGATAAGAGAGGAAGAAATCCGTGCTAAGGTTACCAAATTATAAATATTCGTATTTTCATGGATTTCTTTATCATAACTCATTATTTTATTTTTGTCTTTTCATTTATAGGCCGAAAAAACGGCACGCATGAAAGCTGAAACTAAAGAAAGAACCTTGAAAACATTCTTGCTCTCACAAAAGAACATAGTCTACACAGACCCACTTGAAGTCCAAGCTGGCAGCCCTGTGACAGTTTTCTACAATCCCACAAATACAGTTCTAAACGGGAAGCCTGAAGTATGGTTTAGATGTTCTTTTAACCGATGGACACATCGCATGGGCCTATTGCCACCTCAGAAAATGTTGCCTGCAGATAATGGGACACATGTCTCAACCTCTGGTAAGCTGTTGTTTAATGGCAAAAATAGGCATATATTAATCTATAACCACTTTACTGTGATGTAAAATGTGACATTTTTTCTACATATTGTGATGCAGTCAAGGTGCCACTAGATGCATATGTGATGGATTTTGTATTCTCTGAGAAGGAAACTAATGATGGCGTTTTTGATAATAAGAATGGTATGGATTACCATTTACCAGTGTCTGGTGGAATTGCAAAAGAACCCCCAATGCATATTGTACATATCTCTGTTGAAATGGCTCCCATTGCAAAGGTAATATCTCAATTTCATTTACTACTAATTTATTTAAAAAAATTTACTTTCCTTTCCGAAGTGAATATGCCAGATAATCTATAAAACAAATTGGTTTTTGTAATTGTTTACAAAAGTTGGATAGCCAAAGTTGCGATGAAGTGCAATTGTGTTGCCAATGTGTAACAACTTAAGGTTGTATGTGACTTGCCCAATTTTGGTCCCAAGAAAAGAGTAGATGATGACTTGACATTGAGCTAAATCTCATCTAAATGTATATTTGTGTTCCATGAATTATTCTAGCTTTTCTTTGTGAAACATGTGTGTATTCTCATCCTGATTTTGCTTTTTGCAGGTGGGAGGACTTGCTGATGTGGTCACCAGTCTTTCTCGTGCTGTTCAGGATTTAAACCACAATGTGGATATTATTCTTCCAAAGTATGATTGCATGAATCTTAGCAATGTAAGCTTCTTGGCTGTTTGGTACATTTATTAATTCTCAATATAGTTATGAGTCTCGAAAAAAAAAAATTGTGTTGAATTATTTTGAGCGTTACAAATATAAATATATTTGAGCAGATGGGTCAATCTGCTTGGAATTCACATCAAAGGCCTAGTAAACTTTTGATGTAAATTGTTCAGTTTTTTCTCTTTCTATTTTATTCTAAAGTTATATACTATCTGAACCATTATAGTTGACATATCATCTTTATTTGACAATGGTTCTTTCAAATATGTGAAGAAAAGAACAGAATAGGGGGCAAGAACATGTGACTTTGGAGAACTTGTGAAAATTTGAGGTAGCAAATTGGGTGGGCATGCGGGTAAAGTAATGGCCCAAGTTGGGTTGACCCACCACATTTTTTTGTTCATTTCTCTAAAGTCCCTGAATAATCAATATATTAAATTGGATTACATAAACTATACTATTGAAATACTTGTTTTCTTTACTCCTTTTACCTTCCTTTTTTGCTGTAGGTGAAGGACTTTGGTTTCCATAAGAGCTACTCATGGGGTGGGACAGAAATAAAAGTTTGGTTCGGGAAAGTTGAAGGCCTTTCGGTCTACTTTTTGGAGCCCCAAAACGGGTAAAATATTCTCTTATTTCATTGTTAACATCATCTAGCTTGCCTAACTTTTTATGATAGGAAATATAAAAGTTAATGTAAATATAAATCTTTTATTTGTATCTAACAGACTCTTCTGGAAAGGATGTATTTATGGTTGCAATAATGATGGGGAAAGATTTGGTTTTTTCTGTCATGCAGCTCTTGAATTCCTTCTTCAAAGTGGATTTCACCCTGTAAGCTTCTAGGTGTAAGCGTTATTATACTTTGATCTAAATAATTAAACATGACTTATTAATCTGTTGCCACAAGAAAATCAAGTATGAAGTCTCCTAAAAGCCAAATGGTCTTATATGTTGATGCTTACAATTGGATGTGGCAACCAATCTGCTTATGAAATGTGAATATGTCAATATGAGCCATTCTTTTAATTTAAACGGTGCAAATAAAAACAGAAGTGAGTGGAAGGGGGACATTTCAAATGATTGAAACGGCTCGAATTCACCCCCAATTTTTTTTATGCATGCAACATCCTAAATTGATTTTTATTCAAAAGATTGTATTTATTATTGTAACAATACGGTTTTTATAAATCCTAACACATTAGTTATATCAAGAAATGGAAAGAGTTGTTTGCCTATTAACCCAGCTTGATCCAGTCCGCCATGCCTCATACTAGTAGTAATATATATGAGCTGTTTTGACCTGTACCAACTTGCCCATCTCGCCGCCTCTGTTTAAAATCATCAAAAATCTTCCCTCGACACTTGTGTTAATATTTTGTACTATTATAAGTATTTGTAAGGAGTGTTTTATTTTGTTATGTTTTGCAGGATGTGATCCATTGTCATGACTGGTCTAGTGCACCTGTTGCTTGGTTATTTAAAGAAAATTATACACATTATGGTTTGAGTAAAGCAAGAATTGTCTTCACAATTCATAACCTTGAATTTGGGGCCCAACTAATTGGGAAAGCAATAGCATATGCTGACAAGGCTACTACGGTATATCTTCAAGATATTTTATAAGTTTTCCTCTTTAGTTTTCATTTAAATAAAGCATGGTTATTTAAAGATAAATTAGAACTAAATTTATGTGAACTTTAATATCATGGGATACTTAATGCAGGTATCTCCAACTTACTCACGGGAGGTTGCTGGAAATCCTGTGATTGCCCCCCATTTGTACAAGTTTCATGGGATACTTAATGGCATTGACCCAGATATATGGGATCCGTTTAACGACAAGTTCCTTCCTGTGAGTAGCTTACATTTGCGTTATTAAATATTTGTATCTTGTTTTGAGAACTGATTATACTTGAGTTGAGTTGCATTTCATGTACCCTTTTAACCTTTTGGATGTTAAACATTTTCATTTATATGGTGGACACCATCCGTGTTTTTCCTATGATTCATGCATTTTAATTGTGATAATAGGTATCTTACACTTCTGAAACGTGGTGGAAGGCAAAAGAGCAGCCAAGGAAGCCTTGCAACAAAGAGTAGGTCTAAAGAGGGCTGATCTACCCTTAGTTGGAATCATCACCCGTCTGACTCACCAAAAGGGAATTCACTTAATCAAGCACGCCATCTGGCGGGCCCTGGACCGTGGCAGTCAGGTTGTGTTGCTGGGCTCGGCTCCTGATCCTCGCATCCAAAATGATTTTATTAATTTAGCAAGTCAACTACATTCTTCACATCATGACCGGGCACGCCTATGTTTGACCTATGATGAACCTCTATCTCACTTGGTATATACTATACTCTTCTGAATATATCAAACCTCTATCTAATTGGCTGCTTTCTTTATGTATGTTGACTTCTTGACCGGGTTCTGTATCCTTGTAGATATATGCTGGTGCTGATTTCATATTAGTCCCTTCAATATTCGAGCCTTGTGGGCTAACTCAACTCACGGCAATGAGATATGGTTCGATACCTATTGTTCGCAAAACCGGAGGTATCATTGGTTATATACTTATAATCTTGTATATCCACCATCTAACTTATTATATTAAACAAGTAAAACATTAATCTGTTCTGTGTAGTTTAAAAAGTATTTTTTCTTAAATAAGTTTAGTAATTACCTTTATAACATTATTTGCAGGACTTTATGATACTGTATTTGACGTTGAACATGATAAAGAGAGAGCACAATCTCAAGGGCTTGTACCAAACGGGTTTAGTTTTGAAGGAGCCGATGCTGCTGGTGTTGATTATGCAGTCAACAGGCAATTACATAACTCTAAACAATGCTATGGACTAATGTGACAAATTTTGTTTCAAAGTCGGACTCAAGATTTTGGTGCCAAATTGGTCATACTAATATGTAGAGGTGGAAAATTGATGGGTCCAGTAACATATCAAAATGGGACGGGTCAAGTCGAGTTGACCTAAAACCTTTGGTGTCCAAAGTTCTTACTTTATTTATAATACTAATTGCAGAAGTTTTATGTTTAATGGACTTTTTTTTGTTTTGTTTCTGCAGAGCAATTTCAACATGGTATGATAATCGGGAGTGGTTCAATTTGTTATGCAAAGTGGTGATGGAGCAAGATTGGTCATGGAACCGACCGGCTCTTGATTATCTGGAGCTCTATCATGCAGCTCGAAAGTGAGCTTCGATAAGTTAATGAAGAAAACCTGAGGTTTAATTAGATTAAATAAGTAACAGCTAGCAGCCATAGAGGAATTTGTACAGATCAGCATTATCTTTTTCTTCTACACTTGTCATTCTCTAAATGATAAGGTTGTGTTTGTTCGAGTTCTAAAATGGTGTAATGCTATCGACAGTATTTTCTTTGAACACCTCTGTTTCTAGGTTTAATTCAAATTATAATTTATAAAAGTTTTAAATATTCTTTCAAGTTTTCTGTTCTTGGTTTCTTTCAAATCTTAAGATCTTAATTACAAACCAACCTCACTCAAGACTAACGATTCCTAATGTAAATGATAGGAATAGTCTCATACCAAGGACAAGGGGTTTTAGGTTTAAACCAAATCAAAACAAGTCAGTTTTTGGGTAAAACACTTTTACTGGTTAATTTGGTTTGGTTCGATTAGTTACCTACATGAAATACATGTTGGGTTTGTGAAGTCTTGATTGGGTTCAATTACGTGAATTCGGTTTTGGGTCTATATGGGCATTGCACAGGGTGGTAGTAGGGCCGGTCCTAATCTTTTATTGCTCGCCTGTTTATTCTTGTGGAACGAGTTAGAAACTATTATCTTGTACTTATAAATACATATAGTTTGATTAATGGACTTATATATACATATTGTTCGATCGGATTATGGACTAATAAGACTTTTCTAGTTAATCGCCAGATGATAAATGTAGAATCTAACTCAACTGCCTTACTTAGCAAAAGAGTAATAATAAAGACAAACAATGTTCTTTCAAAGTATTCACTTGATTAATTTTTTCTAAGTTCAATGAGTTGCAAACAATAGATAATAAGTGGGCTAACAAATTAAACTCAAAACTATACAAGTAAAATATATTTATACTATGAAAGCTAAATACAAATAATAAATCATTTTACATATATTCTTGGTTTAGGAATGTTAGGATCAAAGTGGTACGAAATATACGAATAAAGAACAATAAACAATAAGCAGAGACACAAGATTTATAGAGGTTTGGTCGCGGTGTGCAACCTACGTCCTCTTGGGACAACTAGGGTTTTTTTTTATTGAGTGATAATGATTACAAGTACAATAAGAAGTATATATAGACTACAATTAGGGTTAATCCTTTAGTTAATAATCTAACTAAACTGGGTCTAATTAGAACTTGGGCCGGCCGAGCCTAACTGCTCCAAATTAATCCACCCCGAAGCCTACACCCAACAAGGAAAACATATGTACAACATAGAGAGGCAATCGGCACATCAGAACTCAGCAGCTTCAGTACTAGGTAGAACACAACAGCCGCCCAATGTATTTTGGTATATACAGTCTTGTCTCGTGTACCAGTTGATCAGCAGCTCATCCAGTTGAGTGCTGATAAGCAGTCAATCAGCACTTCATCACTTTTAATGCTCATCGGCAGTGATTCAACATTTGATAGAATTCGGTAGTTAACATCCAGTGTTGAATCCTTAAGTTTTCTGTAGCTTCATCTTTTCATAGATCAACACAAATACTTGCAATTTTTTACGAGTAAGACAAATAGCAATAATAAAATACCTTTGTTGAAGTCTGTGATGTACGTTACTTTGAACGAACCACATAAATCTCTTGTGTATTTTTCTTGCAATCGATTGTGTGTGTGTCGGAGAGATTGAATCCTAATAATACACATGTAAAAATCTAGACAAGCAAATGATATAATGTCAACTAACATACAATATGAAATCACAAGCTAGTCCATATGATCAATAAAGAAAAATTATTCAGATCAGGCGCAACATGCATACCTCATCACTAAGCGTAGCCTGATCTTTTAGATAAAGTTATATTTTCTGTAGGAAGATCTGCCCCACATACACATAAAACAAACATATGAGAAAAACCCATCATATGAGGGAGATGGAATGGAGTGCGTATTAGGTTTCTGATGTGTGCTAGACTATACTACAATAAACTAACAAATAAAACTCTAACTAGACACTAAAAAGCTTTAAATTTATAAAACTAAGACTCGATCCTAAGCAACACAACCGGCAGTGTACCGGTCGACTGCAGAATAGCTATTAAGTCCGAGTTATCTAACCCAAAGACTTCTGTATGGAAAACGAAAACTAAACTTACCTAAGACTCGACTAAAATACTAAGCGAAAGTAAAATAGGGGGTTTGTTTTTAAATTTCTTTAGAAAGAACTGAAAACAGGACAGACACAGGGAAAAGACTAGAATTGAGTTCAGATGATTAAAAACACTACCTAGGCAGAATCCTATACACGTTTTGGCTGTTCTTCTAACGGTTTTAGAAAGACTTGTGTAACCGGGATCTAGAGATGCTAACTTAAAAGGAACCTAGAGAAACCTCGACACTTTCAAGGAAAGCAACTAGATAGACCTAATAAGCCGATAAAACACCGGTTTGTGGATTACCCTCACAGGTTCTCCAAGAGAGCAAATAACACACCCGATAGACACTCTACCTCACGGCGCGAGTGTCACAATACCTAAAGGTAAGGGGATAGATCTGGAATGCCTAATCAGACTCAGGAAACTATGATATGAGTGGGAAACTAGACTGAACTCCTCACAGAGACTCTAACCTAGCAATCAATCACACAAGATAACCTGATAACCAATTAACCTTACAGTATTAAGATTAGTTGCATATTTGATTAGTCCAATTCAAGATCAATTACTTCAATGATTCAATACGTCTACCAAATCATCTAAAAACCGCAAACACAAGGCAAACGATCTAGCATGCATCCATTATATGACAGACAATCACCAAGACACATGTGAAGCAATAAATCAATCACAAGAACAGATCTAAATACACATCCACAACTGATCATGCAAACCAAATCATTATCATTAACTTTTAAAGACAAGTACAATCCAAAAACCGAAAGAATACAAACTAAACAATGTATATTCATCAAACCTAGGTAGCTACAGAAGTTTAGCCAATAAACATCATCCAAACAGAGACGAAAGAGAAATCAAAAGTACGAAACATGGATAGGGAAAGATTAAACGAAAGAAAACTAAAAACCGAATGATTAACACCCGAGGTTCTTTGATTCTCTTGCTTGGATCTTGTTCTTGGCCTTCCAAATGTTCCAAAATCGTCTCAAAAGTCTGTTTCAATCGCCTCTGCCGTCTGCCTCCTCCTCTGGTTTTTTTATAAAACCTTAAATAATGATCTAGGGCAAAATTTCTCGGTTTAGCAATCTTAGCGCATCGCTAAAATAACCCCAAAATCTTCGCTACGCGCTAAAAACAAAATAGTCGATTTCTGACGCGGGAATCTTGGCGCGTCTCTCAGATCCTGTCATCATCTTGGCGACGCGCCAAGATAAGAATTTTCAGGATTCTTCCATTTGACCAAGCTTCTTCCGTTCCTTAGCTCGCATGCTTGTTTATTCTTCAAAAATCAACCATTTATGCTCCTTGAACCACAAATACCTGCAAATACACAAATACGTAAATAGAAACCGAAAACTAAAAAAAAAGGGAAATAAAGACTAAAAATATATACAGAAATCGCATGGAAACAGATGTGTTTTGCAACACATCAAGTATCCCCACACTTACCTCTTTTTCGTCCCTGAAAAAGAATTATGCTATGGCATCATAATCAGGTTTAATATTCGGTTCTCAAAAATTCAGGTTAACGGCTTATATTAAGATCTAATAACATGTTGACCGCGATCACAGGTACATTTGTCCACTTAAACCCAACCGCCGATCATTCAGGTCCCCAATCGTATTGCAATTAAGTTCAAGTATTCGATTAATTCATTATGGGTCTCACACGTCGGTACCTATTCCCGTTTCAAGCTTTCGAGGCTCAGAATAAATCAAATTTCTAAGATTTTTTCCACCACCGTAACCCACTACCCAATTGTAATCCCTCTAACTCTAGATGGAATTTGTTTGTGCCCTTTTGGCATCTTTTCTGAGCTTTTCTCAATATATTTTTTTTTCTGAGCATTGCCTTATTATACCTAATTCTCAGAGGTGTTGCAAGCAAGAGTCACTATCCCCCGCAACTAACGCATGAGCCTTAAGCTTATTATACCCAATTCCTAGAGGTGTTGCAAGCAAGAGTCACCATCCCCCGCAACCAACGCATAGGCCTCAGGTTTTTAAAATTTTAAGTTCATAACTCTTTTTTTTTCTTTTTTTTAGCTCAATATATGGGTGGATTTCCTAAAGGCGTCGCCTGTTAAAGCGTGCCTGCTAGAAAAACTACAGCTGGGTCTTAACCTACAGTGGTACCCCTTATACTGTCTACGGTTTTGGCTTCCAATGGTGAGAACCCACAAGACTTAATAATGTTTAATTAAGTGTACTAGAATACTCCTAGGATAACCTTACAAGATCAGCTGGGCCTACCCGCACATCCCAAATCAGACACGTTTTCAATCAGTTATTCATCTTATATGTGTACTATTTGAAAAAACTGAACACCTGATTTTATCTATCATTTTCCATATTTTATTAGATGCAAACTTCAAAAACAGGGACATTTTTAAAAAATGTTCAATTTTTTAAGAACACACTAAAATAAAAACTATAAAAACTAACACACGCAAAAATTAAAGACTGACTGACTCAATTAAATTAAACCTAAGACACATGTCTTCCTATCCCCACACTTAAATTTAACATTGTCCTCAATGTGGAAATTAAAAAGAAAGACATAAATAAGAAGAGTTTTGGAAAAGACTTAGCTGGTAATAAGCAGATTCCATTTATGCACAGTCTGAATCCAAAACCTCTGATCGTATAGCATTTCATTCGCGATCAGGAATCACTGGTTGCCTCCTTAAAAAGTGTTGGATATATTCACCCGAATGGAGATTGAGTACGGGTGAATTATTCCAAATCTGCAAAACAAACACTCTACCAGGCAAACACAGCATCAAACAGACTCAATAAAATAAACAATCTGGCTCAACAAACAGGGGAACACAAGTTTGAGACTTTCAAGTTTGCTTAAACAAGTGGAAAAATGGATGACATGATGGTAGAAGGTAGAAAATGGTGGAAAATGGGTGAAATGGTGAAAATTAGGTAAAATAATTTTTTTTTTTGAAAATCCTGGGATCCCTCGCGTATCGCGAGGGATATGAGTGGGAAACTAGACTGAACTCCTCACAGAGACTCTAACCTAGCAATCAATCACACAAGATAACCTGATAACCTATTAACCTCACAGTATTAAGATTAGTTGCATATTTGATTAGTCCAATTCAAGATCAATTACTTCAATGATTCAATACGTCTACCAAATCATCTAAAAACCGCAAAGGCAAACGATCTAGCATGCATCCATTATATGACAGACAATCACCAAGACACATGTGAAGCAATAAATCAATCACAAGAACAGATCTAAATACACATCCACAACTGATCATGCAAACCAAATCATTATCATTAACTTTTAAAGACAAGTACAATCCAAAAACCGAAAGAATACTAAACTAAACAATGTATATTCATCAAACCTAGGTAGCTACAGAAGTTTAGCCAAGAAACATTATCCAAACAGAGACGAAAGAGAAATCAAAAGTACGAAACATGGATAGGGAAAGATTAAACGAAAGAAAACTAAAAACCGAATGATTAACACCTGAGGTTCTTTGATTCTCTTGCTTGGATCTTGTTCTTGGCCTTCCAAATGTTCCAAAATCGTCTCAAAAGTCTGTTTCAATCGCCTCTGCCGTCTGCCTCCTCCTCTGGTTTTTTTTATAAAACCTTAAATAATGATCTAGGGCAAAATTTCTCGGTTTAGCAATCTTAGCGCGTCGCTAAAATAACCCCAAAATCTTCGCTACGCGCTAAAAACAAAATAGTCGATTTCTGACGCGGGAATCTTGGCGCGTCTCTCAGATCCTGTCATCATCTTGGCGACGCGCCAAGATAAGAATTTTCAGAATTCTTCCATTTGACCAAGCTTCTTCCGTTCCTTAGCTCGCATGCTTGTTTATTCTTCAAAAATCAACCATTTATGCTCCTTGAACCACAAATACCTGCAAATACACAAATACGTAAACAGAAACCGAAAACTAAAAAAACGGGAAATAAAGACTAAAAATATATACAGAAATCGCATGGAAAACAGATGTGTTTTGCAACACATCAGTTTCTTACACGGGTCTATGAAGTTTTAACATAGATAGTGGATGCATGGGTACGGACTAATATAGATCTAACTTTGAAAAACCAAGTAGCAATAACTTACAAGTTTCATTCTGTTTAGATGTGAATACAACAAAACAAAACAATAACCATAACATAAGTGAAGAACTTATGCTTTTGGGGTTGAATAAGTGTATCATACTAAAAACTCAGTTGATAGATCCAATACATAGAAAAACAAAGAGTGTTTTGGTTGCTGCCAAGGGCAGAAAACGAAGTTTCCATGCGTTAGAAGCAAGCGGTGGTGGTATGGTGGGTTATTTGCATAGGCGGGGTCGGTTGTGGGTGTTGGTGTGGTTGGTGGCTTGTAACTGTTGCTTAGACTATCCGTAATGCAATAGCCTACATTTACTACATGCATCCTAGTCATCACTGCCACATCATCTTTTTACCCATCCTTCCCACATGTACTCTCTCATCTTTTTAACTCCAACCCATCCTTCCCACATGCATCCTCTTTCTTCCACATCACTATTTCTTTTTCTATTTTTCTTTAAAAACTTTTATTTTGTAATTTTAAAAATATTTAATAAATAAATGTAGAAATATATTTAAATAATAAAAATAAAAAACAAGATAAAATTAAATAAAAATTAAACTTGAATTACATAAAAAAGAAGTTACATTTTCCTATGAAGTACAAATACTTAAATTAAACTAGAACTAAATTTAAACATGAAAACAAAACTTAATAAAATACAAATATACTCTTTATTAGCTTGATTAGCTTGCTTAAGCTTCCAGAGATGTTCCATTGGATCGTTACATAGTGCGATATGAGTATCTTTGCTTCGTAAGGATCTAAACCTCTGCAGATAGTGTGCAAACTCAGTGGGTGCACCTCCATTTTAACTTGATGGCTCAGGCTCATCTTCTTCATGGGACCAATCAGTTATCGTATGACCTTCATCTTCTCTAATCATATTATGTATAATAATACATGCATGCATTATATCACCTAACATTGGTATGCTTGTAGATCTTCCAGGGTCTCGTATCATTTCCCACCTTGCTTGGAGGACACCAAATGCTCTTTCAACATCCTTTCTACAAGACTCCTGTCGTCGCTTAAAGTATTGCATTTTAAGATTATTGTTTGGAGGATAAACGAAACTCTTTACCAGTGTTGACCATTATGGGTAGATGCCATCTGCAAGATAGTATCCTTGCGTGTACTCATTCCCATTCACAATAAAGTTGCACTGTGGTACATTCCCTTCTAAGATTTGATTGAATACTGGTGATTGATTAAAAACATTGATATTATCGTTTGAACCTGCCACTCCAAAGAATGCATGCCAAATCCAAAGGTCGTGTGATGCCACAGCCTCTAGCATAATGGTTGGATGGTCATGATCACCTCGAGTGTATTGTCCTTTCCAAGCCGTTGGGTAGTTTCTCCAACCCCAATGCATACAATCTATGCTTCCAAGCATTCTGACAAACCCATGTTTTTTAGAATGCAGTTGTAGCAATCGTTGAATGTTATCTTGGTTGGGCCTTCTAAGATATCGTGGTCCAAAAACCTCAACAATAGACCTACAGAACTTGTGTAGACATTCAATGGAAGTGCTTTCACCAATGCGTATGTACTCATCAAATTGGTAAGCTGATGCACCATAAGCCAACTGACGAATAGAACTTAAACATTTTATATTGGTAAAAGACCTTTTACACCAAGAGCATCGTATCTTTATGTGAAATATTTAAAATGTTGACAGCTACCTGGTTTGGAGATTTCTTCAACAATGCGATTAAAAAGGCGTATGCTCATCCGGAACCTTCGTCTAAAGAAGCTTTCATCGTATACCGGCTCTGGAGCAAAGTAATCGTTCCACAAATGGGCATCTCCATCCTTTCGGCCTCTATGTATTTTCGTTTGCCCTTCTGTCTAAAAGAACTTCCCTCTTATGAAGCAGCCTCACCTTGAGCATCAAGCTCAAACAACTGCATTGTTAATTCTTCAAGATTATCGGAAATGAGATGTTGAAAGTGTTGAGTCAACATCATCGGGATATTTTGTGGGACTTGTTCATCATCTGAACTCATTTTGAATTGTTTGAATTGTAAAGAGAAGTTTTTGAGGGAATGTGCGTGTGAAAATGACAAATCTATATAGGTATTATAGTGATGGGAAAAAACTAGCCGTTAGGAATTTGAATTTTTTTTAATTAAACTAGCCGTTGGAATTTGAATTTTTTTAATAAAACTAGCCGTTAGAAATTTGAATTTTTTTTAATTAAACTAGCCGTTAGGAGTTTGAATTTTTTTTAATTAAACTAGTCGTTGGGAATTTGATTTTTTTAATTAAACTAGCCGTTGGGAACTTGATTTTTTAATTAAACTAGCCGTTAAACTATCCGTTGGAAATTTGAATTTTTTTAATTAAACTAGCCGTTGGGAATTTGAATTTTTTTAATTAAACTAGCCGTTGGGAATTTGAATTTTTTTTTAATTAAACTAGCCGTTAAATATATAAATCATATCAACTAAAAATTAAACTTACATTGCATAAGAAGAAATTACATTTTCCTAAAAATAAAAATACATAAATTAAGCTAGCCGTTAAATACGATTGTAGCCGTATTTCTCACGGATTTCAGCGCATATTGCCTCGTGTTCGGCTCGTTGATCTGGATTCATGTTAGTGGTGTCAAGTAAGAGCATTTTTTTCTATTTCATCTCGAGCTTCTTTTGTTCAATTTCATAGAATTTATCGATCTATGCTCGAATTTGCTGATCACTTCACTCTTAGTACGATTGGCCAAGTATATCTCATCAATAAGCTTTAGCTTCCTCATGTCATTTTCAGAAGACTCTATTCCTGTTTTGCCTTTTAGAATGGCTTTGGCCTTGTCCCTCCCAGTTGGACGTGTTGGAGCAACCTGCTGAACTTGAACTTCAAAGTCTTCATTATCAACATCTTCAAGCGATATTGTGATTTCAGGAGCCTGACCAAAGTTGGTATCAGAAGCAAAACTCGTATACCCCCGAGCTGTTAGTTTTTGTTCTTTTAGGGGTTTGAAAGCCATGAATATTCGTAGCAGAGTTGTACTTACCATGGTCTTTAACAACATTCCATACATGTTCGTATGTGAAAGCAGCAGAAGTCTTGTTAGATGGATCGTTGATATACAATTGTCTAGCCTCTTGGATGTACTGGTCATCTGACTAACCGCTTCTTTGACAAGACTTGACTTGTAAATACAACTCATTAAATCTATTCACCTTAGATTTAAACATATGCTAATGAGTTAGTAGTGTAGATACATGTGTACCTAGTTTCTGAGCTTAATGTAATATGTCTTTATTGTCTTACACATATGTAATAGTTGGGTACTTAATGAAATACAAATGTTTGGTTATGGTTATAATGTTTAATATTTCATTAATGAGTTGTTTAACATGTATTGAATTGCTTATATAGGTTTGTGATTGTGTGAATTAATCTTGGTAATGTAAATGGTTAAGAAATATATTCAAACTTAGTAATGTGAAGTTCTCATGCGAATGGCCCATGCTAATGGACCATACGCATGAACAACTTCATGCAAATGACTCAGTCGCACGACTAAACCAGGAGACTGGATCAGTCGCATGATTGGAACATAAGATTGGCTCAGTCGCACGATTGAACACTCAGTCATGCGAATGGATCAACCGCATGGCTCAATCACACGACTGAACCATACTCATGGTTCAGTCGCACGAATGAGAAACACTAACCTATAAATACCACTTAAATCGTGGAAAAACGAAGCACTTTGAATCCCTACGTACCCTAGCCGTCCAGAGACCTCTAAGAACCTGTTCCAAGTTCATAGATCGCACTAGATCGATTATCAATCGTTCTTAACGTTTAGATTCAATTTACAATTGATTCTACGTGCGTTCTCACTGATTGGATCGCCAATCAAATAGGATTCCACATTATTTGATTAGGTATACACGTTTATCAGTTAGTATTTCGTTCAATACTACGTCCTGACAAGTAGATTGTGAGCATCTCGTGAAATTACAAGTTCACTTTCATTGTAGTATTTTTCAATCTTATCCCAATAGGCATCCCGTTTGGTTGTTTCCAGTGATTGGATTCACAGAAGTTGAAATCAGACCTTGGGCAAGCAAAACCTTATCACTTTAAGGCCACTTTTGACGAATCGTCTTTGTTGGTTGCTCGTCATTCTTCTCAGTCACCTTCTTGCTTGGCTTCTTCTTTTTTTACGGCTTTGCTTTTGATGGTGATTCCAAAATATCTTCTTGAGTTTGTTGAAACAGAGGTTGTTGCATTTGGGAGGTGTTTTGAAGCTGTTATCATTGAAGAAATTGTTGAGGATCAAAAGCAGGTTGTTGAAACTATGGCATGACAGGAACTTGTCCAAATTAGGGGAATTAAGGTCCTTGTTGAAACTGGGGATATGAATGTGCTTGTGAAAACTGAGAAAAGTTTTATGTTTGTGAGAAAAGAGGGAATGATAGTTGTTTTTGTGGGTTTGCTTATCATCAAATTCTTCGTCTAACTAACCAGTGAAAGAAAATTGACGTCTTGGATCCATTTTGAGAGTTTAATGAAAAAATTTGAGAGTTTGTAAGATTTTGGGGTAAAAAATGAGTTAGTTTTAATGGGTATTTATAGGGGAAAAACTAGCCGTTTTAAAAAAAACATAATTGTTTGAAAAAAAACTATTTTTTTAAAAATAGTCTTTCACATGCATAGTTGTATACATAGTTGTATTTAGTTATTTAGTTGAAAATTAGTTTTTAAAGGCTCACCTTCACCTTCTCTTGTAGGTGCACTTCCCCACATGCAACACACTTTAAATGCCACCTACCCCAATGCTTCCTATACAAATGCATCTTTCACATCATCAAGTTCAACCCCACAACAAGAAGCGTTGGGGGCAGTCTTAGTTAAGTTAACAATGTGTTAACCCTAATTGTGACCCATACCACTATGACTTGCTCCGTGTTCTTGACTAAATTTTAAAAGATAAAAAAAGAGAAATGAAAAGAATGAATAAAAAAATAGTTTTTGTTTCATAGTTTTTTTAACAAAAAAATGAAAGAAAAATAAAAAAGTGATGTTCTCGAGTTAATTCATGGAGGAAAAAGAAGAAAAGTGGAACAAAAATGAAAACTAAAAATCAATACTTTTAAATTAAAAAATAAATAAAAGAGAAGAAAAAGGAAAGAAAAAGAAAAAAAGAAAAGAAAAGAAAAGAAAATGAAAGAAATATTTTCTTTTTTTTTCTCTCTCTCCTTAAGTAAGCTTAAGCACACAACTTAAGTATCTTGTTAAAATAATGTTAGGATCAAGTATTGAACGAAATACTAACTGATAAACATGTATACCGAATCAAATAGTGCGGAATCCTATTTGATTGGCGATCCAATCAGTGAGAACGCACGTAGAATCAATTGTAGATTTAAACTAAACGTTAAGAACGATTGGTAATCGATCTAGTGCGATCTATGAACTTGAAACAGGTTCTTGGGGGGATCTGGACGGCTAGGGTACGTATGTATGCGAAGTGATATGTTTTTCCACGATTTAAGTGGTATTTATAGGTTAGTGTTTCTCATTCGGGCGACTGAACCACAAGTATGGTTCAGTCGTGCGATTGACCCATGCGGTTGATCCATTCGCACGACTGTGTGTTCAGTCGTGCGACTGAGCCAATCTCATGTTACAATCACGTGACTGATCCAGTCTCCTGGTTCAGTCGTGCGACTGAGTCATTCGCATGAAGTTGTTCATGCGTATGGTCCATTAGCATGGGCCATTCGCATGAGAACTTCACATTACTAAGTTTGAATATATTTCTTAAACATTACATTGCTAAGATTAATTCAAACAACCACAACCTATATAGTTAGTCCACTAAGTGTTAAACTACTAATCAATGAAATAATAAACATTATAAGTTCAACCACACATTGTATTTCATTAAGTACCCATTCAATTACATATACTCATTCAATCAAGAGTCTTTCATTACAAATATCAAACGATTACATCAGTGTAACAAAATAAAAGTGATTTACATTTAATCGTATTAGAACTAGAACTAGGGACATGTGTAACAACAAACTCCCCCTTAGACCTAGTTCTACCTATTCTTTGACTTCCTTTGTAAACTCTTCGTATCTCTTGACTCTTTCTTCTCCTGGAATCCCAGCATGAATATCAAGCGTAAAGCATAAACGTGTAACATGTTGAAACTGAAGTGCTTGCACGATATCCTGCTTATCAAAAAATAGTGGCCATTTGTACAATATTTAAACATCAGCTGCAGATAAGTTTATGAGCCACATTGGGTCAACCACCCTTATTGTCTCCACCGTCCCCTCCCGATCCAAAACTATGACGGCCTCTCCAGTGCGCCAGTCATAATACCACCATTTGAAATGGGGTGTAAAGTCTTGTGGCATCTCCCTCAAAGGAATACGAGACATTATGCGCGGAGGGTGCCATTTCAAGACTACCTTTGGTCTTCCTGAGGTAG
This sequence comes from Flaveria linearis, assembly GCA_024085815.1. Taxonomy (NCBI): domain Eukaryota; kingdom Viridiplantae; phylum Streptophyta; class Magnoliopsida; order Asterales; family Asteraceae; genus Flaveria; species Flaveria linearis. Next base: position 34,027,521 of record CM044003.1, on the reverse strand, counting down.
GGTCAATCTCTGTCTTATGACTGAACCTTCTGGGCTGTTGAGGTTTGAAGTTGACCCACCTCGTATGGTATTCCCATTTCATTGCTTTCTTGAACCATCCCGATTTCTTTCCGAGAATTGCATAAAGCAGGTTCAAGTTAGCAAGACGGTTAAGCTCAAATCCAGGGAGAGTTTCCAGATCGTGTGGGAATCTAAAATACTCTATTCCATTCTCTCTCTTCACAACATATACGTTTAGGTCCACAAAATATGCTCAGCTTATGATCTTGCCAGACACCTTTTGATGCTTCTTTACTTTGTAGAGCTTGGTGTAGGTGTTAGACTTTGCAGGCTCTTGCTGTTTCCTCATTTCCTCCAGGCAGGCTGCCCACTCAGCATTTTTGTTTGCTAGATCAGCATCATCCGCCTGAGGAACTGCTTCTGTAGCTTCCTTTTTAGCTACCTTTTCATCAACTCTATCGAATGCACTGCTGCCAAATGTTTCTCCTAGATCTGGTAGAACCTCGCCTTCGGCGTTAGTATACTGGGGACAATGGTCAGCAGTCACATCCTCGATCTCCACCTCATCGACTTCTTGTAGTTCTTCATCACTGACTACGTCGACTTCGGGAGCATCCTTAACCAAATCATCCGGATTCAGACTGAACATTTCGGCAATTTGTTCACCTGTCAAATTATGGATGATTTCTCCCTCTTCAGGTGTGTAGCTGACTGAGCAATGTACAATCCCTTGCAAATCAAGAATCATTGTCAATTGAGTCTTCATTTGTCAAAGGGGTACCACATCATGCTCGTCAGCCTGTTTAGTTGAACCTGTTAAATAAATAAACAAACACATCAAGAATTAGTACGCATTATGCACATAACTCATGATAGTTCAACTTTTTATTTATTTATTTAAATTTACATTAATACATGATTTCAAGTACAAAAGTTTAATAACATATAGACATCTAAGCTTTAATTTTTTTCCTTGAATCATGTCAGGAGCTTCTGCAGAAGGGGAGGTAGGTGGTGCAGATGATGATGCTCCTTGGTCTTGCCTTTTCTTCGTTCGTTGCTCTTGACCATGAGCAGAGGCAGATGCAGCTGCATCTCCTTCATCGTCCTCATCATCTGTGACATCCGGTAATTTTCCGTTACCAAACTCCATTAGTTCCGTTAAGTTTTGCATACACGTGTCCGTAAGCACACACTAGTTATCGTTTGACGTTGGTGACCTAATAATAACTAATAATGTTAATTTAATAATAATCTAGTTGATTAGATGATTATTGTGTTATGCTTATGTGTTTACACGATTAAATATTAACGATGAATCTTATCGCGTAACGCGGAAACGCGTGTGTTAATTCGTATATCTTGTGTTTTTATAAAATAAAATATATAAGTGTTATCATTAGTTTATATGTTCATATTATTAAGTTAAAAACACATTACAAAGAGTTTAAAACTTAAATTTGTAAAATACAAAAGGCAAGGGGTAAAAGGGGAAATGTGATTAATTAAATTAAACAAAATAACAAACCCTAGCCCCCACCCCTCCATTTGACCGTGACCTGCTCCCTCTCCCCTTCTCCCTGCGATTTCAGCCAAGAACAACCACCATTCATTCGATTTTGATTGTTTGCAAGCACTACAACAAGTTAAAATCATCAATTGCAAGATAATACACGTTTAAAGGTTAGAATTTTACAAGTTTTGTGGTGTTCTTGATATGGCCGAAGCCTAGGCTGCGAATTAGAGATTCATGGGGCTGAATATTGATGTTTTGTTGATGGTAATGAGTTAGTTTGATTGTATATATGTTGTTTAACGTTGATTATGCAAGAAAACTACACTTTTGATTGGTTGATCATGAACTTTGATGAACATGAACCCTAATTCGAAAATTATGATGATTATGTGGAATTTATTGTTGTTTGATGTTGTTGGGATGTTAATTAGGTTGTATGAATGCTAGCAAACATGAATCATGCAAGAAATTGTGATTTTTGGATGCTTGGATCATACCTTACTATTAATAGTAACTTTTGTGCATGAACTTGATAATCCAATGATGAATTGATGGTATTAGGGTGTTAATGATGTTGTATGAATGTTGGGATTATGATATGAATGCTAGATTGTTGTTAGGAATGCTAGAAATCTTAGGTTGGATGTTGTTGTTCATATCTTGCCAAAAGTAGAAACTTTTTAGATACGAATTGATGAATTAGGTTGGTTAGTTGTTGTTGATCATGGTTAGTTGTTGTTATGATCTTGAAATAGTATATTATTGATGAATTATGTGTACATTGGGTGTTAACTAGATTTTGGGATGCACTTTCCCAAAAGGGAAACTTTATTGTGCATGAACATTGGATATTGGGAATTGGACGTAATCATGGCTTTAGGATCATGTTAGAATGTTTGTTGTGGATGTCTAATGTGATAGAACTTATAAAGTGGGTGTATGGAATGTTTATTTGTTATTGGGTGATTTAGGCACTTTGATGATCATGTATGGTTTGGTATGTTGATTAGTAACTAGGACATCATATTTGGGACCGGAAATTGATCATATTGATGTATGTTGTATGTATTGGGCATATTGAATGTGTTGTGGATAGTATGGATGACTTTTTGGTAAATTATCTATTTTGACCCGTATATTCTAAATCATGGTTATAGGTCATATAAGTAGGTTATGCATGATCTGACCTGTTATATGATACACTAGTTGTGTTATGAATGCACTAAATATGCTAGATGCTAAGAACTTTTATGATTTCTATGATATGTGCATAGTATGATGATTTAAGAAAAGCATTGGGAATGTAGCACCATGTGTGATTCATTGGAATGTTAACCATGTATGATATATGCTCATGTCTGTTTAGATGGCTTACAACACATAATGTCACCAACGGGTCAAACGGGTCAACCGGGTCAAACATGTCTATTCTTCCTAAAACCTTAAGTCTTGGTTGTAGTGCACTTAGGGTTTCTCATATTCTCTGTTTACACATACTCATGTACTTACATGATCTAGGTAACCTCTGAGGGTTGACTGTCCAATTTTCTTTCAAATAAACTCTAGTACTCAATACGCGTATCAGGTGAGTTCATGCCCCACTGTTTTACTTAATCTCTTTTAGGGGAGATAGCATACTAGTAACTTTATAAACGCTTTTTATATTTAAGATGTGTATGATATTAATATAGTGCTGTTTACCATGATAAAGTCCTCACACTTTCGAATTGTTAATATTGAATAGCGGGGAAACTTGGGTAGTACTACTGGGTCTGACAAGCCCCACCTGTGTGACTCGAGGTCAACCGGGTGCAATTTGTCCTATGTATATTTGTCACGACATGGTAAAGTCGTGACAGGAGGCAAACATAACACAGTCAGCTTCAATTGCGAAATCACTATGTATTAATATTTGTTTGTTAATGGACTAGCTATCTATTGCAATGCACATGCTTATATATATCATAATTGTTAAACTGTTATGTTTATACGCAAACTCTTAAACTCACCAACCATTGTGTTGACTCTTTTAGTATGCTATTCTCAGGTCGTTAACCCGAATTGCCAGTAGGAGCACTGCACGAGTCAAGCATACATCCTAATATTTAAACGATGCTACATTTGCTTATGTTTACATTTTGGGTTTTTATACAGTTGGATGGCGCATGTTTTGCCATGTTATACATTTTTACATTTTGGGTTTGTTTTATTTACAATACGCTTCCGCACGCTTTTAAAAGTTTGAATTCTGGTTTGGTTTATGTTAAACGTGGCATATAGAGTCGTTTCGAGTAACTATTGACTATGATCCTGGTTTGTTCACACGCCTCGCGGTAAAACTCCGCACGTGGATTTTGAGGGTGTGACAGATTGGTATTAGAGCCATTGGTTATAGAGAACTAGGTTGCATACACACTAGACTATAACCGCACACAGTCAGTTAGTTACTTGTTCCTGATTTCCCTACTGTATACTCATTGGCATACACCTCACACTCTCTGCGGCATGGCATCTTCATCGAGAGCACCTGGTAAACGACCGGCATCAGCCACCCGATCCGAGTCCCCACCTCCTGGACCAGTACCTGACGATGGACTTGACTGGCCTCGTTTGGACTACCCGCGAGGTGAGTTTGACTGGGATCAACCGTTTGTGCCACCTGAACGCGACCCTCCACGAGACTGGAGTTTCTACCCTGAGTTCGTGGATCACCTCATGTATAGGGAACGTGTACCTACCTCGAGGCCTAGAACTAGAACCAACACCGAACAACCACTACCTTCACTCCCGAGGACGGTGCAGTCCAACGAGCAGGTGATTGCAGCGTTAGTGGCAGCTCTGGACACGGAGCAACACCGGGTCAGGCGACTCACGAGCGATGTCTGTACACTACAGCACGAGGTGTACACGCTACGACACCAGCTGGATGCACTCGAGGAGCATCATGGTAAGACCTTGGAGGGGTGTTACCAAATGCGGGACGACTACCAGACACTTAGTGGACGCGTGACTGCACGAGAGCAGCGCGATGAAACAGCCGACAACAGGATTGCTGCTTTAGAAGCCTAGTTGGCGGCACTTCAGATCGCCATGGCTCCTGCTCCTGCACAGGCCCCTGAGGAGGAGGAGGAACCCGAAAAGGAACCTGAGGAAGAACCTGAGGAAGAACCAGTGGAGATGGAAGATGATAGTGACGGTTCAGACATAGTTCATTGATTCTATTTCATTTCCTTTAAACAACTTGGACTATTTAGCGTTTCTTTCTTTTGGAACCTATGTGGGAAGGGTTGTTTCCCCACCTAAACTAGAAACTTAAATTTTGACATTGGTGAATACATTGTGACTTATTTACAATTTATTTATCTTGGTTATCATTTTTGTTATGAATGTTGTGGATGTGATGATTCATTATTTCTTATTGTTTGCTATACTTCAATGAGATGAATATGTTTGATGTTACTCATTATTGTGTTTGTGAATGTAAAGTGAATAATGGACGCCCGAGGGCGTGGACATGGTCGAGGACGCGGGCGCGGGCGTGGACGAGACGCCGGTGACCAAGGTGCCGGTGACCAAGGCGCCGGTACTATAAATATGACCCCTGCGGAACTGGCTGCTCTAATAAATGCACAAGTTCAGGCAGCGTTAGCTGCTGCTCAAGTAGGACAGCCAGCAGGTAAACGATATTGGAAAGTTACATCAAATACCATAGATAATCGAATAGGATATCTGATCAATGTCTATCATGTTACAGCATGACCACCAGCGTGTACCTACAAGTCCTTCATGGACTGCAAGCCTCACACCTACATTGGAACCGAGGGAGCTGTAGGGTTGGTAAGGTGGTTTGAGAAGACGGAGCCCGTGTTCTCAAAGTGTAACTATCCACCTGCTGACCAGGTGAAATACGCTTCCGGGACGTTGGATGTTGCTGCATTGTCTTGGTGGAATGCTCAAGTACAGATGCTAGGGCTAGCCATGGCAAATGAACTCCCGTGGAATGAATTTAAAGATATGATGACCAAGGAATACTGTCCTCAAAGCGAAGTCCAAAAGCTAGAAATGAAATTTTGGCAGCTGAAAATGCAAGGTTCAGAGATCGAGGCTTATTCCACAAGAACTCATGAGCTGGCCACCCTATGTCCAGGGATGGTGAACGAGATGCACAAACGAGTGGAACACTACATTCGGGGTTTGGTGCCCGAGATTAGGAGTATGGTGACTTCCTCAAACCCGGCCACTATCCAGCAAGCTATCCACCTAGCCCACAAACTGATTGATGAAGCTGTGGAGCAAGGACGGTTGCCAAAACGGGGCGCTGCGGCGGGCGTGCCCGAAAACAAAAGGAAGTGGATGCCTCCAACACCAACAACAACACCAATAAATCATCATCGTCCGGTGGTCAACACCAATCTCAACAACAACAACCACAACAACAACAAAGGAGGTTCGACAACAATCGAAATTTCAACCAGTCAGCCCCGAACAATCAAGGACCGAGCGGCTACGGTGGTAAACAGCCGAGGTGCATGCGGTGCAACTATCATCATGTTGGGAGATATGACAATTTCAAGTGTCAACGGTGTGGCAAAATGGGTCACTTGGCTAAGGATTGCCGTGGTGAGTTAGTTAAGAAGCCACAGCAACCTCAGGAGACTCCCAAGGGGTGTTTCGAGTGTGGAAAGGAGGGGCACTACAAGCGAAACTACCCGCAGTTGAGGAGGAACGGTAATGGCAATGGCCAAAACACCAACAACCAAGGCAACAACAACAACAATGATGGAAATGGCAATGGAAATGGTGGTAACAATAATGGAGCCAAAGGGAGAGCCTTCGTCATTGGCTCAGGTGAGGCTCTAAATGACCCTACAACTGTTACTGGTAGGTTTTCTATCAATGGGTGTTTTGTTACGGTACTGTTTGATACTGGAGCCGATAGGAGCTTCATATCCTTGAAGTTCTATAGTCTTTTAAGTGATATTCCTTCTGCCTTAGAATCCAAATATATCGTAGAATTGTCCGACGGTAAACAAATCCATGTAACACACATCCTTAGAGATTGTAAGATAGAACTCGCTGGTCATACTTTCGCTATAGATCTTATGCCTGTTACACTGGGAAGTTTTGACGTGGTGGTGGGCATGGATTGGCTCTCTAATAAACAGGCGGAAGTCATATGTCATGAGAAGATCATACGAATCCCTGTTAGTGATGAAATCCTTACAGTCCGAGGCGATAGGAGTGGTGCAGTGATGGGCATTACTCCTACATGAAGGCATAGAAGTTATTCCGAAAAGGTCAATTGGCCATTCTGGCACTCGTACTGATAAGCAACCCGAGGAAAGAAAAATAGAGGACATCCCCGTGGTACGAGACTTTCCTGAGGTGTTTCCAGAGGATCTTCCTGGATTACCACCTCATCGTCAAGTGGAATTTCAAATTGAACTGACTCCCGGTGCAGCCCCGATTGCTAGGGCACCTTATCAATTAGCACCGAACGAACTACAGTAGTTGTCATCACAACTTCAGGAGCTTTTAGATAAGGGCTTTATCTGACCTAGCACATCACCTTAGGGAGCCCCTGTTCTCTTTGTTAAGAAGAAGGATGGCACATTTCAAATGTGCATCGATTATAGAGAGATAAACAAAGTCTCAGTCAAGAACCGATACCCTTTACCTCGTATCGATGACTTATTTGATCAGCTTCAGGGATCCAGCTATTATTCGAAGATTGACTTGAGGTCTGGCTATCATCAACTCAGAGTCCGTGAGGAGGACATCTCCAAAACTGCATTCTGTACTCGTTATGGTCATTACGAGTTCTTGGTCATGCCTTTTGGGTTGACAAATGCACCTGCGGTGTTCATGGACCTCATGAATCGTGTGTGCAAACCCTATCTCGATCAGTTTGTTATTGTGTTTATCGATGACATACTGATATACTCTAGGACCAAGGAGGACCATGAAGAGCATTTACGATGAGCAACTGTACGCCAAATTATCTAAGTGTGATTTTTGGATACGCGAGGTGCAATTTCTATGTCATATTGTTAATGAGAAGGGAATACATGTTGATCCTGCCAAGATTGTGACGATAAAGAATTAGGCTATACCCAAAACACCGAGCGAGATAAGGCAATTTCTGGGATTAGCAGGGTATTACCGACGATTCATAGAAGGATTCTCTAAGATTGCACAACCTCTCACAGCTTTGACCCACAAAGGGACGACATACAAATGGGGTGAAAGTCAAGAGGCGGCTTTTCAGCTATTAAAACAGAAACTCTGTAGTGCACCGATATTGGCACTGCCAGAGGGAACAGATGATTTCGTGGTGTATTGTGACGCATCCATTCAAGGATTGGGTTGTGTCCTTATGCAACGCGAAAAAGTGATAGCTTACGCCTCGAGACAACTAAAAGTTCATGAGAAGAACTATACCACCCATGACCTGGAATTGGGTGCAGTAGTTTTGCCTTGAAGATTTGGAGACATTACTTGTACGGTACCAAATGCACTATTTACACCGATCACAAGTGTCTTCAGTATATCTTTGAGCAACAGGAGTTAAATATGAGGCAACGACGTTGGGTGGAACTTCTGAATGATTATGATTGCGCTATCAAGTATCATCCTAGAAAGGCGAACGTAGTTGCCGATGCCTTAAGCAGGAAGGAAACAGCTAAACCCAGGCGGGTGCGAGCCTTACAACTTACAATTAGTACCCATCTGCCTGAACAAGTTAAGGAAGCACAGATAGAAGCCTTGAAAGAGGAAAATATTGGCTCTGAGTCATTACGGGGAATGGATAAACAGTTGGTGGTGAAAGAGGATGGAATTCAGTACTTCATGGATAGACTTTGGGTGCCTGTCTATGGAAACCTAAGAGATTTGGTTATGAGTGAGGCACACAAGTCTAAATACTCCATACATCCTGGATCTGACAAGATGTATCACGACCTAAAGGCGCACTATTGGTGGCCTAATATGAAGGCGGATGTAGCTACGTATGTGAGCAAGTGTTTGACCTGTTCAAAGGTGAAGGTGGAATACCAAAAACCATCCGGACTGTTACAACAACCCAAAATACCGATATGGAAATGGGAACAAATCTCTATGGATTTTATCACTAAATTACCCCGGACTAATACTGGTTGTGACAAAATCTGGGTCATTGTGGATCGGTTGACCAAGTCCGCTCACTTCCTTGCAATTAAGGAAATGGATAAGATGGAGAAGCTAACCCGGTTGTATCTTAAGGAGATCGTTTCGAGACACGGCGTACCAATCTCAATTATCTCTGATCACGATGCTCGCTTCACGTCACACTTCCGGCAGTCACTGCAGAAATCCCTGGGTACACGATTGGATATGAGTACTGCTTATCACCCACAAACCGACGGACAGAGTGAGCGTACCATACAGACTTTGGAGGATATGCTACGTGCTTGTGTGATTGACTTCGGGAACAACTGGGAAGTTCACCTGCCTTTGGTGGAATTTTCCTATAATAACAGTTATCACACTAGCATACACGCAGCACCTTTTGAGGCTTTGTATGAGAGAAAGTGTCGATCACCGATTTGCTGGGATGAAATTGGTGATAGTCAACTAACGGGTCCCGAACTAATACACGAAACAACTGAGAAGATCGTGCAGATACGAAATCGTATGGCTGCAGCACGAGATAGACAGAAAAGTTATGCTGACAAGAGACGGAAACCTCTAGAGTTTCAAATTGGCGACAAAGTGTTATTGAAAGTCTCACCGTGGAAAGGCGTAGTTTGGTTTGGCAAACGAGGAAAGCTAAATCCGAGATATGTTGGACCATTTGAGATACTAGAAAGAATAGGTCCAGTGGCCTATCGCCTAGCCTTACCTGATTCATTGAGTGGAGTCCATAATGTGTCTCATGTTTCAAATCTAAAGAAGTGTTTATCGGATGAGACACTAATTGTACCACTAGAAGATGTTCAAGTGGATGAACAATTACGCTTTATCGAAGAACCAGTCGAGGTGATGGATCGTGAGGTGAAAACACTTAAGCAGAGCAAAATACCTATAGTCAAAGTTCATTGGAACTCGCGATGTGGACCGAAATTCACGTGGGAACGTGAGGATCAAATGAAGCTTAAGTACCCTCAACTGTTCGAGATGATGCCTGCAGACAAAGGTATTGATTTAAATTTCGGGACGAAATTTCTTTCAACATGGCGATGATGTGACAACTCATCCAAACTCGATTTCGATTTCTGTGTGCCAATGCAGTAGACCAGTGATAGAACACTCTTGCTATGTGATGGAACACTCTCACCATGTAACGCAATTTTCAGGACGAAAATTCTTTCAACATGGGGATAATGTGGCATCCGGTAATTTTCCGTTACCAAACTCCGTTAGTTCCGTTAAGTTTTGCATACACGTGTCCGTAAGCACACACTAGTTGTCATTTGACGTTGGTGACCTAATAATAATTAATAATGTTAATTTAATAATAATCTAGTTCATTAGATGATTATTGTGTTATGCTTATGTGTTTACGCGATTTAAATATTAACGATGAATCTTATCGCGTAACACGGAAACGCGTGTGTTAATTCGTATGTCTTGTGTTTTTATAAAATAAAATATATAAGTATTATCATTAGTTTATATGTTTATATTATTAAGTTAAAAACACATTACAAAGAGTTTAAAAGTTAAATTTATAAAATAAAAAAGGCAAGGGGTAAAAGGGGAAATGTGATTAATTAAATTAAACAAAATAACAAACCCTAGCCCCCACCCCTCCATTCGACCGTGACCTGCTCCCTCTCCCCTTCTCCCTGCGATTTCAGCCAAGAATAACCACCATTCATTCGTTTTTGATTGTTTGCAAGCACTACAACAAGTTAGAATCATCAATTGCAAGATAATACACGTTTAAAGGTTTGAATTTTACAAGTTTTGTGGTGTTCTTGATATGGCCGAAGCCTAGGATGCGAATTAGAGATTCATGGGGCTGAATATTGATGTTTTGTTGATGTTAATGAGTTAGTTTGATTGTATATATGTTGTTTAACGTTGATTATGCAAGAAAACTACACTTTTGATTGGTTGATCATGAACTTTGATGAACATGAACCCTAATTCGAAAATTATGATGATTATGTGGAATTGATTGTTGTTTGATGTTGTTAGGCTGTTAATTAGGTTGTATGAATGCTAGCAAACATGAATCATGCAAGAAATTGTGATTTTTTGATGCTTGGATCATACCTTACTATTAATAGTAACTTTTGTGCATGAACTTGATAATCCAATGATGAATTGATGGTATTAGGGTGTTAATGATGTTGTATGAATATTGTGATTTTGATATGAATGCTATATTGTTGTTAGGAATGCTAGAAATCTTAGGTTGGATGTTGTTTTTCATATCTTGCCAAAAGTAGAAACTTTTTAGATACGAATTGATGAATTAGGTTGGTTAGTTGTTGTTGATTATGGTTAGTTGTTGTTATGAGCTTGAAATAGTATATTATTGATGAATTATGTGTATATTGGATGTTTACTAGATTTTGGGATGAACTTTCCCAAAAGGGAAACTTTATTGTGCATGAACATTGGATATTGGGAATTGGACGTAATCATGGTTTTAGGATCATATTAGAATGTTTGTTGTGGATGTCTAATGTGATAGAACTTGTAAACTGGGTGTATGGAATGTTTATTTGTTATTGGGTGATTTAGGCACTTTGATGATCATGTATGGTTTGGTATGTTGATTAGTAACTAGGACATCATGTTTGGGACTGGAAATTGATCATATTGATGTATGTTGTATGTATTGGGCATATTGAATGTGTTGTGGATAGTATGGATGACTTTTTGGTAAATTATCTGTTTTGACCCGTATATGCTAAATCATGGTTATAGGTCATATAAGTAGGTTATGCATGATCTGACATGTTATATGATACACTAGTTGTGTTATGAATACACTGAAAATGCTAGATGCTAAGAACTTACATGATTTGTATGATATGTGCATAGTATGATGATTTAAGCAAAGCATTGGGAATGTTGCACCATATGTGATTCATTGGAATGTTAACCATGTATGATATATGCTCATGTCTGTTTAGATGACTTACAACACATAATGTCACCAACGGGTCAAACGGGTCAACCGGGTCAAACATGTCTATTCTTCCCAAAACCTTAAGTCTTGGTTGTAGTGCACTTAGGGTTTCTCATATTCTCTGTTTACACATACTCATGTACTTACATGATCTAGGTAACCTCTATTTTTTTTCAAGTAAACTCTAGTACACAATACGCGTATCAGGTGAGTTCATGCCCCACTGTTTTACTTAATCTCTTTTGGGGGATATAACATACTGGTAACTTTATAAACGCTTTTTATATTTAAGATGTGTATGATATTAATATAGCGCTGTTTACCATGATAAAGTCCTCACACTTTTGAATTGTTAATATTGAATAGCAGGAAAACTTGGGTAGTACTACTGGGTCTGACGAGCCCCATCTGTGTGACTCGAGGTCAACCGGGTGCAATTTGTCCTATGTACATTTGTCACGACATGGTAAAGTCGTGACAGGAGGCAAACATAACACAGTCAGCTTCAATTGCGAAATCACTATGTATTAATATTTGTTTGTTAATGGACTAGCTATCTATTGCAATGGACATGCTTATATATATCACAATTGTTAAACTGTTATGTTTATACGCAAACTCTTGAACTCACCAACCAGTGTGTTGACTCTTTTAGTATGCTATTCTCAGGTCGTTAACCCGGATTGCCAGTCGGAGCACTGCACGAGTCAAGCATACATCCTAATATTTAAACAATGCTACATTTGCTTATGTTTACATTTTGGATTTTTATATAGTTGGATGGTGCATGTTTTACCATGTTATACATTTTTTACATTTTGGGTTTGTTTTATTTACATTACGCTTCCGCACGCTTTTAAAAGTTTGAATTTTGGTTTGGTTTATTTTAAACGTGGCATATAGAGTCGTTCCGAGTAAGTATTGACTGTGATCCTGGTTTGTTCACACGCCTCGCGGTAAAACTCCTCACGTGGATTTTGAGGGTGTGACATCATCATCCTGACTCCCTCTTGCTTCTCCCTCACCACTCATATCATCATCATCACTGTCTTCATCTTCATCATCATCCTCATCATCATCTCCTTCACCGATCTTCAGAGGCTCATCCTTAGATCCTTTGAGTTTGAGCATGATCTTCTTGTTAGCAGCCTCCAACTCCTCCAGCTTCTTGGCAGACTCCTCCTTATGCTCTTGGAATTGAGCAATCTGCTGTGCCTGCTGTGAGATCTGCTGAGCTTGGGAAGCATTGAGTTCCACCAGCTGACGTAGTTGTGCAGTCTTTTCTTCATCAGCGGCTAACAGCTTTAGCACTATTCTGTTCAGTGCTGACAGCTGCTACTCTACCCCAATTAAGGGTAGAGTAGATCCGGTGGGGAATGTGGAATGGGATGATGATCCGGCTTGGTGGCTGGTGGTGGTAGCAGTGGCTGTGGTGAATATGGGAGGTGGTGAATAAATAGGTGGAGAGGTATGTGGTGTAGCTGTGGAAGGTGGAGTAGTGGTGGTGGGTGGTGTAGTGGTAGTGGGTGGTGTAGTGGTAGAGGTGGTGGCTGAAGTGGTAGAGGTGGTGGTATGCAGTGTGAATCTTCGCCGCTTTCCCTTCTTCCCATAGGACTGAGCCATACTCTTCTTCCAAGTCCCCTTAGACCTGGAGGCTCCCCCTTGGCTACTGGGCTGGTCTGGGGTGTATGATGGATCTGAAGTAGCTTTCCTAGACCCTCCCTGGCGTCCACCAACCGCCCTCACGCCCTTCTCAGTGGCTACGACACGGCTTCCTACCGTTCGTACCAGAGGCTCATCGTCTGACTCCTCCTCCTCATCAGGCTGAACGTCAGGGTGAATAGGAGCTGGTTCGGGTTCACCCTGACCGTCTCCTCCCTGATCTATATCATGATCATCACCATCTGAGTCATCGGAGGGTAGAGCTATCTGCTCAACATCTGAATCACTATCGTCGTGGCGCCACTTCCTCCTTGATGGCGCCACATAGTCTTCACGGGCCAGATGCCCAAACAGTCTCCTTACTGGGGGCTTTACCTGCTTACATTGGTACACCCTCATCCTCCCGAGGGTGGTCTCATACATCACCTTAAGGACTACAACATCCTCCTTCTCCTTGGGCAATGACGGGAGCTGCTGATCGATGATCATCTGCATGAATCGAGGGTTCATGCAGAAGCTCTCTTTGCCCTTAGCCTCAATGTTCTCCACCAGATAGGTGAAGAGCATCCTCGAGAAGCTGAAAGGGTGGTTTAGCACCAACGCCACATAGGCGTTCTGCATCTGATCAGAAAGCTCGTCAAAGCCTCCCTTACGAGAGGCGATGCATCTCAGCAGCACGTGTGCCAAGTACTTGAACTGGGGGCACAGGTTGCTCTTGTTGAGCACACCTGCGTTGATGTCCCCAGAGTACTTGGCTCTCAGGAAACATCCTTGAACTGTAAGGGGATGAATCATGTTGGGCACTCAGCATCATCCCCAAACTCTAGAACAGTCCTAAGATCCTCCTCAATGATCTCTATCTCCTCTCCAAATATGGAGCTCCTAATACGATGGGGCTCAGAGGATCTGTCTACTGCAGCGCTTCCCCAAAAAGCCTGCTGTACTGATTTATATGGTGTGCACGGTGTCAAGATAGCTATGAAAAATCCTCGATCACCGTAGAAATGTAATAATGCCGGTAAACTCCGCTGCATTGCGGGAAGACAGGTCAAGATGAGCACAAATATTATGCTTTGTGCTCATCGTCCACCGACTCGCCATCTGTGACACAAAGTAAATAAACGTTAGTAAGTGTCAAAGAGTAACAGTTTGATTTAATGAACTTGAAAATTTTGTTCAGTCGTGCGAATGAACTATGCGACTGAGATCTAGTCGTGCGCATAGACTGTGCGACTGAGATCTAGTCGTGCGAATGAGCTCATGCGTGCGACTGAGTCATGCGATTGGGCTTAGACATCTGATCTTTCTTGCGTTTAGCTCATTCATGCGACTGAACTCATACGTATGGTTCAGTCATGCGAATGTGCCATTCGTCTATCTCAGCCGTGCGATTGAGCCATTCGCATAGCTCAGTCGTGCGATTGAAGTTCATCCTGTTGTCCATTCGCATGACAGACTGTTTGTCCATTCAAATTCAATTTTTTGAGCAAAACTTGATGTTAAACATTGTGGATTGGCTCATTAGGTTCGCATATGTCCGACTAAGCTTCTAATAACTTTTATTTGTTTAAGATTCTTAGTTTTAGTGGTTTATTTGTTAAGCTTAGTTTCGGTTATAGTTAGATCTCATCTTCGGTCATTTGAACATGTATTTCTGATCTTTGAGGTCAAACATCGTTGCGCATTACCTGTAGGATCAATACAAATCATCAGAGAATGTCAAACAAAGATTTAAGTCGATCAAATGAAATTTTGGTAGAGGGGGTTTGTGTCGTGCGTCTGAAAGGGCGATTTGAGTGAATGAACGACTGTGACCAACTCCCCCTCTATTTATACTAGGGTGAATTTCAGTCGTGCGATTGAACCTAGTCACATACTTGATTCGTGTGACTGAGGGTCATTCGTGCGAATGGCATAGTCGGTCACCTCCAATCGTGCGATTGAGGGTCATTCACGCGACTGTCACAGTCGGTCACCTCTAGTCGTGCGATTGAGGGTCATTCGCGCGACTGTCACAGTCGGTCACCTTCAATCGTACGATTGTGCTCATACTTGTGGTCCAATCGTACGACTTGTCCATACTCATGGTCCAGTCGTGCGAATGGCTCATACTTATAAACTTTGACTTTATGACCATTTGACACTAAGCCTCTTTTAACAATTGATAGAACATTTTGAGCATACGATCTTCTCAGACATGACCATTTTAACTTTGAGAACTTATGATGACCTCAGATGTGATCCTTTTAAAACAGTTTGTCACCTCAGACATGACTCATTTTAGTGATTTACTCACAGATTGATTTCCTTTGCATAGTCTGATATTTAAAACTAACAAACTAAGATTCAAACATATTAAAACACCTAGAATTAAGAAACGAAACGAAAACTTATTTTTGTATTTTATGGGAGGTTGAAATCCTAGGTAGCATTACGGTACTTTGATCATAACTGGAGTGATTCATTATGGAATCATACAGGTTTGTCAAATTATTTGGGACAATTTATCAAAGCCTTTTAATTTGGATTCTGGTTTTTATCGAGAGTCATAAGCAAGTTTAGGAAATCATACTAGTTCTATAAGATCCCATATTGATTTGGACTTTCAAGAATTGCTGCTCACGATGATTGTTAGTATACTTGTCCTCTTAAATCCATACACAGATTTTTGACACACGTTGGTAATTATTTAGGGTTTAATTATTTCAACAAGCATTTGTGGATCCCACACTTATATGGTAATCAACATTCCACAGGAGATTTTTGAGCGGTCTACGGGTATTGTGACAAGAGGAAACTATTCTAAGACCTTTCAAAGAGATGCAAAGCCTCAGGTCAGTGCCATCGCACAGCAAAGAGGCGCAAACAACAATGAATTCTAGAATATTTAGATTATGCTTATCCTCAGGTCAGTGCCACCGCATAGCAGAGAGGCACACAACCTATCCTCTTGTTTGAGAAATTATTTTCTTTTTGCACAGATCGCACTAACAACACATGTCATCAGCTAGATTGCTTTTTGCATTTTTTATGTGCTTTGCTCATTTTATGGTCAACCGCACACTTTTATGGCGTTAATTTTGCTCGTCACCCCTTATTGGAACTTGGTTGATTGTGTTAACCAGGGATAAGATGATAACCCATAGCTTGTTGAACAACTTAGTTTAAAATTGAAATCACCAACGCGATCTACTAATCTATTGTGTTGAATCTACCGACATATCATCTAATGATCTAGCACCCTCTAGGTCTACTTTCTCCGTGTTCCCTTAGTAGCAGCTAGTTTTACTATCATTTTTCCTTTTATGTTGCTTAGACTTCTCAGACTAATACTTTGAAGTTTACATCAATAATCAGTTAACTTATTTTAAAGTCCCAAACTCTTTGTTCCTGTGTACTATCATTTTCCATAGTCATTGAATCAGTATCACATATACGATCTCATTTCTAGAATCTCCTCCTCCCGTTTATTTTTTTAAGTAAATAAATACTGAAACCTAAACTAATCTCCCCCTAAAATTCCAAAACCGAAAATCTTTTTGTGTTTTTGAATTTTTAAGATAGGAAAATTTAAAATAAAAGAAAATAAAAGAAAATAAAAGAAAAAAACTAAACAGGTGTCGGACTAAGCAATTTCATCTTCTGGAATTACTTCACTTTTCTTTTTGACGCCGTTGACCTCTAACAGATATAGAAAACGTGGTTTATCAAAAGCCTTTGTGTAGAGGTCAACGCGTTGAAAATCCGTATTAATTTTAACAACATCGATTAAGTTCTTTTCAAAACAATCACATATAAAGTGATATTTTATACCGATGTGTTTGGTCTTAGGATGTTGGACCAGATTTTTTGTTACTGCAATGGCAGCAGAGTTATCAACAAAAATAGGAGTAGAAGAGAAATGCAAACCGTAGTCCCGCATTTGCTGTTGTATCCATATGATTTGAGAACAACAACTTGCTGCAGCAACGTATTCGGCTTCAAAGGTTGACAAAGCAACCGAGGTCTGCTTCTTACACTGCCAGGTCACTAATCTTCTCCTAAAGAATTGACATCCTGCTAAAGTGGACTTGTAGTTCATTTTGCAGCCACCGTAATCCGAGTCACTATACGCTCTAAGCTCAAAGTCATTATCATGAGGATACCACAACCCAAGTGTTGTGTACCCTTTAGATAACGAAATATCATTTTGACCCCTATCAGATGGTTAACCTTTGGCTTCGCCTGATATCTTGAACATAGACATGTTGCATGCATGATATCAGGTCTTGATGCAGTGAGGTACATGAGAGATCCAATCATTCCTCGGTACATTGTGGCATCGACCAGATCACCATTCTCATCGGGTGCTACATCATGGTTTGTAGCAAGTGGAGTTCTAGCTGCGGAAGCATCCTCCATGTCAAACCGACTGAGAATATCTCCTACATACTTGGTCTGATGTAGAAATATTCCCTTTGGTGTCTGATCCACCTGTAACCCGAGAAAGAACTTCATCTCTCCCATGGCACTCATTTCGAACTCAGCCTTCATTACTGCTTCAAAATATTTACATAAATCCTCATTCTTGGAACCGAAGATTATGTCATCAACATAAATTTGAACAAGCAGCAGATCACCATCCTTTTCTTTGATGAACAATGTGCAGTCAATTACACCTCTGCGAAATCCGTGTTTCACAAGGTGAGTTGAGAGTTTCTCATACCATGCTCTGGGAGCTTGATAAAGCCCGTATAAAGCCTTGTCAAGTTTGTAAACTCTGTCCCGATGATATGGATCCTCAAATCCCTCGGGTTGACTGACGTACACTGTCTCTCGGATTGCACCATGAAGGAATGCACTCTTCATATCCAGTTGATAGACTTTAATCTTCATGTAAGAGGCACAGGCTAGGAAGATACGGATTGCTTCCATTCTTGCCACCGGTGCAAATACTTCATTGTAATCTATTCCCTCGACTTGTCGAAATCCTTGAACTACAAGCCGAGCCTTGTTCCGGATGATGACTCCTTGGTCATCTTCCTTGCATTTCAAGGCCCATTTGGTTCCAATAACCTTAGGTCCTTTAGGTCTATCCACGAGAGTCCATACTCCCAACTTCTTGAATTGCAGAAGTTCTTCTTGCATGGTACTCAACCATGCCTCATCATTCAGGGCTTCACTGACGTATTTTGGCTCAAACTGAGACACAAAACAACGATATGCTCCATTGTGAAGGTATCCTTTTTCCATTACCGAGGCATAATCAGCTGAATATAGCTGATTTCTTGTCTGAACTCCAGATCTGACATCCCCAATGACATTGTCCAGAGGATGATAGACATTTAGGCGTGATCCAGGAGTGGGGGGAACAACTACCTCAGAACCAAGATTATGGACGTTTGGTTCTGTATCTGAGGCAGTAGGAGTTTGAGGTTCCGAAGACGCAGAGGCATCAATGTCAGATGCTTGTGGACTTGCAGGAATGAGAACCTGTTCCTCCTCATTGTTCTGGTCATCCTCCACAGCTTCATCGTCAGAGGAGGAGTCACTTTCCTCGAGTGCTCCCCCTGACTGGGTAGACGATTCACCTTGTGATCCAGATGATGTGACGTCTTGTGATGGTGTATTTAAGACCTCAAACATCATTTTGGTTGCCAAGTCATCGTCAGAGGTGGAGAGAGGAATGTTGAAGGACTTGAAGAAACCATCATAATCGAAAAAGAAGGCGGGTCCTTTTCCAGCAGGTGGGGTGGTGTATCTCTGAACGTCCACGTTGCACCACACTTCTACTTGACCCGTTGAGTTGTTGTAAACTCACTTATTGGGTATGGTGTATCTCTAAACGTCCATATTGCACCACACTTCTCGCTGAACTTTCCTTTTTGATTTTTCTTCAATAGGGTGCACGGTGCGCCAAACGGTTCGAGATACTCTAGATTTGGTTTACGTCATTGAAGTAACTCGTAACATGTCTTGCCATGACGTTTAACTACCAGTACTCGATTTAACGTGTAACATGCATTGGCAACTGACTCATTCCAGAATTGGATATGCAGCTTCGAGTCTGCTAGCATTGTCCGTGCTGTCTCTATTAAGCTGCGATTCTTTCTCTCAGCAACGCCATTCATCTGAGGAGTGTATGCGGACGTGAACTGGTGCATAATTCCCTTTTCTTTACAGAAAGCCTCCATCCATTGATTCTTGAACTCGGTTCCATTGTCTGAGCGGACTTGTCTGACCTTCAGCTTGTAGAGAGACTCCAGTGTAGTTACTAACTCTTTGAATGACTCAAATGTTTCTGATTTTGATTTCAGAAACATCACCCAAGAGAATCTTGAGTAGTCATCTGTAACTACATAGCAGTACAAGTCGCCTATGATGCTTCTTGTACTGACTGGGCCA
The DNA here is from genome assembly GCA_024085815.1 of Flaveria linearis. Classification (NCBI taxonomy): domain Eukaryota; kingdom Viridiplantae; phylum Streptophyta; class Magnoliopsida; order Asterales; family Asteraceae; genus Flaveria; species Flaveria linearis. Next base: position 34,007,836 of record CM044003.1, on the reverse strand, counting down.
AACAGATCCATGTGAAGAAGTTCAAGAGGAAGTTCGATGGAATGAATTTTCTTTTCCTTATGACACTTCTTCGTCTGTTTGCCTTTCTTGCACGCCATATAGAAATCTGGAAGTTGGAAGTTTTTGACGTTAACTCGTCTCACTAGATCCTTTTGGATCAAGTGATTCATCTTCCGTGGATTAATGTGTCCCATTCTCCGATGCCAGTAGATGGAGTCCTTCTCAGTTGCCTTTGATAAGAAGAACTGAACTTGTTGATCCGTTGTGGAGGCCTTTGATAGATCCAAGACATAAAGGTCATTATATCTTGAGGCAGACATTAAGACTTGGTCCTCCGGGATGACATAGTCCTTTTTCAGGACATAGCACTTCTTGTTATCAAACACTACTTTAAATCCTTTATCACAAATATAGGATACCAAAAGTAAGTTATTTTGAAGTTGTTGAACGTAGTTTACCTTGTCAAACTTTACTTTCTGATTTCCCACTTCCCCTTGAGCTGTGATATACCCTCCTTTGTTTCCAGCAAATGAAACATGGCCCCCTTTTATTTGTTTGACGTTTGATAGGAGTGCCCTGTTCCCCGTCATGTGCCTGGATGCTCCGCTATCGACAATCCACATGTTGGTTTCAGCACTATAGCGAACATCCTACACATTCAATTGAAAACATTAGTTCAGGTTAGGGACCCAAGCCTTTACTGGCTTGGGTGACCCAGAGGCATCACACATCATAAATTCTACCCATTGGCCTTTTGAGGGTGAGGGAAGATCTATGGTCTTCTTGTTCTCATTATCAGATTCATGGACAGATTTCTCTTTCCATAAGCCAGTCTTATGTAAGGCCTGTTTGTGATAATCAGACGACTAGTTGATGGGTTGAACTTTAGGTTCACTGACTCTTTTTGGTGGAGTCATGGATCTTCTTTTGGAAGAGCTCACTTTAGTGTCATAAAGTTCTACCTTCTTCTTTGGCATCTGATAATAAGGACAATAAGACGCAATATGTCCATACTTTCCACAGTTGTAACATGATCTGCTTTCAACTTGACGATTTAAATGTTTCTGTGGAGAAGTATGGGACACCCGTGTGACATTGTTTTGTTTGGGTTTTGACATTTCTTGCTTAGATGTTTTATCTGATTTAACAAAATTAATTGTTTGAACATTTGTAACATCTTTTACCTTTTGTTTCTGTGGACTTAGACATGAAGCACGAGGGTGGTTAACTTGTTTGGTCTTTTTGGGTTCAGAATTAGACTTGATTGACCCAGACTTAATCTTAACCTTTTCAAATTGTTCGTCCAGATTAACAATAGGCATCTTCTCTTTTGATTTCAAAGTGGTCTCCTTCTGTTTAGTGACAGATTCAATGGATTTACGTACGGAATCTGGATCACTAACTAGAGGAGTCGACACCACATGATCCTTGATTGGGTTATTATTTATTGGTTTACTTTTTGCATTCATCAAGGTCTCAGGTGGTGGTGGAACCACTTTATATCCCAAACCCTCCCTATTGTTACGTTCTCTCACTAAGTGTTGGACAATGTGAGAGGAACTTGTCCAACTGTGCAGTTTTTGTTTTAGTGAATTTTACTTCTACTTCTAAATCTGCCTTCTGTTTCTTAGTGTCTTCTAGGGAGTTTAGATAGTACCTAATATCATTAGCTTGGTTAAAGGCTACTACTTCTGTTTCCCTAAGCTGTTTATTCAAAAGGTCTATCTTTTCTTTGTAACCATGCTCATTTTGTTTTAAAACTCTATTGGCTTCTGTGCATAGTTGTAAATCCTTTACTAAGCTATCATTATGATATAATAACCTAGCAAACTTCGAATCAATGCTTTCCCTAAATTTATTATAATCAGAACAAGCATGATTATCAAAAAGTTGGTCAGTAGTACTTACCTGAGGAAGTTCTGACGAATCAGCCATCAAGGCAGAGTCGGGTGTCTCTGGTTCTGGTGATTCTGACATTGTTGTAGTTTTCCCTTCTTCAGGCATGTAATTGGCCATAGTTGCAGTCTCTTCAGTGTTAGACATAGCTAGTTCCACTGCAATATCTCCATCACTAGCTGAGTCATCATCCAAATCTTCAACACTTGCAATGTTGGATTCTCCCGGAGAGACAAACCGAAAGCTCCAATCCTGTCCTTCGTCATCAAGAGCGGTCAAGGCTTTAGGATCCTTGCTTAACGAAGTAGGACTAACTGTGGGTTTATCCTAACGATTGAAGGATGAGAAAGGATTCCCATTTCCTGTCTTTTTCGGCTTCACACACTCACGCTTAAAATGCCCCTTTCCCCATAATTGAAGCATGTAACCTTAGACTTGTCAAAACCAAAGGTAGTGTCCTTAGTTGCAACCAAGTTTTGCCCGGTTTTCTTGACAAACTTTTTAGCTCTCCGGACAGCATTTGCTAACGCCCACATTATATCCATCCTTTCCATCTCTGTCTCGTCTACCTACTCGTAGTCCTCATCTGCCAGATGGCAGTTCCCTATTTTCCCAGCAACTAGCCTGTCATAGGAATGGATGGCAGCTGCTAAGAGATCAATGTGTTCCTTTGCTACCTCAACTATCACATTTTCGAGATTCTCGGTCTTAAGTTTTCTTGCATTGGCTTCAGTTACGATATATTGGGTACCAGACGACCCTGACGTGTCAGATCCTGAAGAGGAGGCTTGACATGGACCAGTTGAGCTTGACATAAAGGTTGTTTGTAGTGGAGCTCCAGATGTTTTGGCTTGAGGAATTGAGTTGTACAAGGCTGGATTTTGATCATAAGTAGACTTTTGAGCTCTGTACTTCATCCTTAATTCTTCCTCCCTCAGTTTCAGAATGAAGTCATTGATAGCTAACTTCGCGAGTATATCATTCTGTCTGAGGTTGGAGACAAAAGAAATCCACTTTTTGGGCAATCCATCTGCAAAGTTTGAGACTTTGTCTTCCATAGAAGTGGTGACTCCATGAGTGTGCAGCTCACTCATTAAGTGACAGAACCGATCAATGACCTCGTCCAAGCTCTCCTTTCCCATTGATGAGAAGTTGTCAAACTCCTTCTTCAATGCTTTAGCTTTTAGAGCTTTTAACGATGCATTACCATCATACCTCTTTTCCAATGCATCCCACAGCTTCTTAGCTTGCTTGTTCTCAGAAAATTGATGGAAAATGTCCTTCGGAATTGACTGAGTAAGCAGAGCATAAACTTTCTTCTCAGCATTGTACTTGAGCTTTTGTCCATCATTCATGCCACCTAGTGTAAGTTTGACTCCATCTGCACCTACAGGTATGCTATACCCTGTCTCTATCGACTCCCACAGATTGGGATCTACACCATTCAAATATATCTCAAATCTTTGCTTCCGCTATGGATAATCATCTAATGTGATTAGCTTAGGGGGCTTGTTATGATTCCCCACTTCATTTTCCAAAAGCAACAGATTCTGGATCCTTGAATCTTTACCTGATGTGAATGCTGAATACTCATGTCCGAAGACTGATACTGTGCCGGGGCCTGTACACAAACCCCGACTCATGTCTGAATACTGACACAGTACCGGAGCATGCGTTCCTCTACTCATCCTCTTAGATCCTGTTTCATGTGATATCCCCGACTCATGCTCGAAAGCTGATGCTGTGCTGGGGCCTGCTCACAAACCCTGACTCATGTCCGAAGACTGACACATCAGCGTGATACGCGACAAAGATCCCATGCGAGTCAATCACCGAGATTGAACTCCATCCGAGTCTGTTGCAACACAAAGTCTCTCACCTCATAACTATGTTTGGCTTTATGCCACACCCCCGAAGTTAAACATAACTCGGGTAACAACACCCCCACCGAAATGGGTAACATCACCCCCACCGAAGTGGGTAACTACACCCCCACCGAAGTGGGTAACATCACCCCCACCAAAGTGGGTAACTACACCCCCACCGAAGTGGGTAACATCACCCCCACCGAAGTGGGTAACTACACCCCCAACGAAGTGCGTAACATCACCCCCACCGAAGTAGGTAACTACACCGAAGGTCAGTCACAAGACTGGAACCTCTACGTGCACCCTTAAAGATTAGCTGAACCTCACGCGGTTGAGCTTGAGGCATTTAGGGCCGTGCACTTTGGTACACTTCGCTTGTAAGTCTCTCACGTTTTAATTCGTTCATTAATGATTCATTCAATCATTGTATTCCTCTTTTATTATCTTTCACTTTACGTTATTAATACTTTCTATTCGTTCATAACAATACACGTAAAGATACAGAAAGATAAACACACATTGAAACAAGGAACATCGGCATTTACAAATCATCGGTATTCACCATCTATTATGGCGACACCATACTTAACATACCTACATCACGCATACACATGCAATACTATCATCGTCATGCCCAACATAACTTCTAAGCCTCGACGATCATCTCACGCGTACCTACGGGAGCTATCACATCATCACTCGCCCTTACTCTTCTCCCGAGGGTGAGTAAGTGGGCTACATCTCTCCTCGTACGCACCAGCTCTATTCGGGCGATTGGACATATTTCAGTCGCATGGCCTCCATGCGACTGAACACTATGCGATTGGACAGTGCAGATGAGCATCCATGCGGATGAACACCCAGTCGTACGAATGGACTCCCTATCGTGCGAATGAACACTATGCGAATGGGCTTCTATGCGACTGAACCCTCAGTCGTGCGATTGAACAACTATACGAATGGACCTATGCGACTGGACTCTCAATCGCATGACCTGTCATGCGATTGAGCCTCAGTCATGCGATTGAACTTCAGTCGCTCCTCAGTCATGCGACTGGCCATTCAGTCACTTAGCCCTAACTGGGCAGCGACTGGAGTTCATCACGAACAGCAGCCGCGACATTCGGCTTCCAAACTCTTCCAGACCTCGTTTGAGCTCAAATTAGCCCCTCTAATCCATAGGGAAACATACCTCGACCTCATACAAGCCTATCCTAGTCCGGAATCAAGCCCTAAATGTACCATACACATACACATACGTACATACACGGGTTAAACACCCAAAACCCGAAAAATAATATTCAGATGTGTTCCAGCCCCAAAATCGTTCAAAAACTTGTAAAAGAGGGGTCTTAGAACTCACCTTAGTAGCCTCCTTGGTTAGAGCTTCGATTTGACCCGCTATACGTCGATCTTGGCTCACGAACCCGCTTGGACCAAACTGTCTCCTTCTTCTCTCTGATGTTGGCGAGTCTCGGAAAGAGTTAGGGCTGCCCTCTCCCTTAAATACTACTGTCCAGTCGCCCGAGTTCTCCATGCGACTGGACCTCCAATCGTCAAGCTCCATGCGATTGAACACTCCAGTCGTACGAATGAGTTCCAGTCGTACGGTTGAGCTTCAATCGCTTCCATGCGATTGGACGCTCCAGTCGCATGACACTCCAAATCAAGATTTCCGGACGTTACAAGTCCACCCCCTTAAACGGGTTTCGTCCCCGAAACCTATTGTTCCTTAAACCTTCGCGGGCAATACTGTCCCATCTATTTTCCAGTCTATCACTTGGAATCCTATCGCTCCACATCGTTTATCAACATTCGACTTCGGGTCTATATTGGACTATCGCCAATGGCAACCCATGCATACTGATCAATGTTCATTTGACCAGCACTTGCGACTCCAAACATGCCATGTAGAATACAGTTACTTAGTCACAATACTTGAGCAAGGGCTCGGCGTCATAATCATTGAGCTTCAGAGCATCACTGAGAACATTAGCCTAAGTGTGTGAAGAACAAGGCATTCAACTTGTGTAAAGTTGCTGCTTACCCTAGACCCTTGTTTGATGTTCTTTAAGTATGAATAATGACCCTCTGGCAAACCAGCAACTAGCAAGAAAGGCGTTCATTAATCGTACTAGGTGTTGTTCCAAATATAATTGCACCAAAAATGGTTTTTCTCAGGTTCCTTGCAGGTACACTATGATTGGAAGGCAAATGCACAAATCACAGGCTGAAACTGTTCCTCAGACAACGGGTGACACAGCTTTCTCAATTGCATCACTCAATCCTCTAGGGCATCAGATAACCTAGTGAATCCCTTAATAGTAATCTCTACTTCATAGGAACGAAACTTCTACTAGCATCACAGTCAAATCATAAGTGCACAAACTCAAATTACCGGAAACATACCTGTCGTCCAGTCGGAGTCCGCTCCAGCCTCCTCTTGTTTCATTGTGTCGGCGCTGCATTTGCCCTCTGTTCTTCTCCTCCAGTCTTCTTTACTCCCGAATCTTCCGCCCTTGGCTTCTTGCAATCCCTGCTCATGTGACCTTCTTCCACGCAAGAATAACACCTCCCTATACCGCAGTTCTTCGCCACATGTCCGGTCCTTCCACAATGGAAACAGACATTGGTCCCCAATCTACATTTCCCGGGGTGATTTTGTCCACACTTGTCACACCTTTCTGACCCCGTATCAGTTATGACCACACGCTGGTCATCCATCCATGCACCTTTGTTACTTGGAGCGACTTCGCCACGTCCTAATCGCTTCCTGTTCCAATCCTGATCACCTTCTCCTTTCTTGCTAGCTTCGGTCACCACCATCGATCTTTCATCGTATAACTCCCCGCCAAATCCACCGCCGACCTAAACGTACTCGGTCGGGCAGCGATCATGTGCCTGCGAATATCCGCTGGCAAACCCTGAATGTACCGCTTTACCTTTCTGGACAGAGGCGTCACCTGATCCGGCACCAGACGTGCCATCTCGTTGAATTTGGTGGTGTACTGCTGATGCGTCATTATCCCAGCTTCCAAATGCAGGAACTCCCTTTCAACCTTATCCATCTCACGGTGAGGACAGAACTCCTTAATCACCAGCCTTTTCAACTCTGACCATTTCATCCTTCCGATAGCCTGGCTACCCTCAACCTGGACTACATTGTCCCACCAGCACAAAGCTGAGTCCACGAAAGAGTGGGCGGCAAACTTCACTTTCTGATCCTCCCGGCACTCGCTGATATTCAGCACGGCTTCCATTTCCCTCACCCACCGGTGAGCAGCAGCCGCAGTGCCATTACCATCAAAAGTTGGGGGCTTGCATCGTTGAAATGCCCCGTAGTTACAGCCTCGTGCCGCCTCCTGCACAGGCTCCTCCTCCTCTTCCTCATCATCGGAGAAAACCACTTCAGTCTCCGTCCGTCTCCTTCCGCCCGAAGGTCTACTCCTTTCATGTCTCTCCTCATCCTTAACAGCCTTTATCACTTCAGTCACTACAGACGGTAAGATCGTCTGCATGACCTGGTGTATTTCTTCCACAACCGCCTCTCTCATTGAGGCTCTCAAATTGGCGCTTTCGTCTGCTCCCTCCTGATGAGCAGTCTCGTGTTCTTCATGAACCACCTTTTTAACTCTAGGCCTTCCTCTGGTGACCCGTGGTTTAGCGCCATGTCCGCCACCACCTCCACCACGTGAAGCCTTAGAAGATCTACCACCGGCCATCCTCTATAATACACTGAAAGATTCAAACACCAACATGGTCATTCAAGGGAATAGCTCAGTTCATGTCAAGTATAGTAAGTCCCTAATTACAGTAATCAGTTGTGATTAGCCACTTACCTTACTTTTCATACCCCGAGCACTACCTGTCCTGACTATATCAGTATCTAATTCTATCAGCAACACATAAACACATAACATGGGCACATAATACCGGTTAACCTTAAGAAAACCCCTGATGGCACGCAGCTACTCAGATTGGCATCCCATCCCTTTCTGTCCCATTCTCAGTTTAAGTTAAGGTTTATTTTGAAAATTTACCCATTTCACTTAAACTTTGGCTCTGATACCAACTTGTAAGGCCCCGTTCCCGGGCACCTCACAGTTGGTCATTCATCGCGCATCAAACATTTTAAAACGTACATTTACTTTGCAGCGGAAATTTAAAACTTTCATTAATAACTAAAAACATGTCATTTCATAACTTTACAACATTTGTTTCCATTTCAAAATACAATGACATGTAAAAATATGGATGCCAGTCTCATCGGAACTGAGTAGTCGCCCCGTGCCATCCTCAGCAACATACCTGCCAACTGGAAACACATCAAAGTCAGCGTTGCTGAGTGAGTTCTAGTTTTATATTAAAACATACTTTTCTTTCGTTAAAAACCGTTCTTTACTTCTTTCAAAAACATACTATACTTTCGTATATGAACACACATCATACGTACATACACATAGATAATATCATTATTATCTTCTTTTCTCATTCATTCTTTATCTTTAACTTTCATTCATTCTCTGTCTGTCATTCATTCATTATCTATCTTTAACTTTCATGCATTCTCTATCTTTCACTTCTATCCAGATCTGGTCACACTTTACCCTCTTCATGGCACACAGCCATGATTACTGAGGTCGAGTGACAAGGATCCCGTTTCATACATCATCATTATGTTCCTTCCGTTCATTACTTTCATCCGTTCTTTCTTTAGCTTTCATTACGTTCATTATCTTTCATTCGTTTCATACTTTCTTTCTTTCACAATTATCTCTCTCATTCATCAACTCACGCGATACTCCCGACTCATGTCCGAAGACTGATACTGTGCCGGGGCCTGTACACAAACCCCCGACTCATGTCCGAAGACTGACACAGTACCGAAGCACGCGATCCTCTACTCATCCTCTTAGATCCTGTCTCATGCGATATCCCCGACTCATGCTCGAAAGCTGATGCTGTGTCGGGGCCTGCTCACAAACCCCGACTCATGTCCGAAGACTGACACAGCACCGGGATACGCGACAAAGATCCCATGCGAGTTAATCACCGAGATTGAACTCCATCCGAGTCTGTTGCAACACAAAGTCGCTCACCTCATAACTATGTTTGGCTTTATGCCACACCCCCGAAGTTAAACATAACTCGGGTAACAACACCCCCACCGAAATGGGTAACATCGCCCCCACCGAAGTGGGTAACTACACCCCCACCGAAGTGGGTAACATCACCCCCACCGAAGTGGGTAACTACACCCCCCACCAAAGTGGGTAACATCACCCCCACCGAAGTGGGTAACTACACCCCCACCGAAGTGGGTAACATCACCCCCACCGAAGTGGGTAACTACACCAAAGGTCAGTCACAAGACTGGAACCTCTACGTGTACCCTTAAAGATTAGCTGAACCTCACGCGGTTGAGCTTGAGGCATTTAGGGCCGTGCACTTTGGTACACTTTGCTTGCAAGTATATCACGTTTTCATTCGTTCATTAATGATTCATTCAATCATCGTATTCCACTTTTATTATCTTTCACTTTACGTTATTAATACTTTCTATTCGTTCATAACAATACACGTAAAGATACGGAAAGATAAACATACATCGAAACAAGGAACATCAGCATTTACAAATCATCGGTATTCACCATCTATTATGGCGACAACATACTTAACATACCTACATCATGCATACACATGCAATACTATCATCGTCATGCCCAACATAACTTCTAAGCCTCGATGATCATCTCACGCGTATCTACGGGAGCTATCACATCATCACTCGTCCTTACTCTTCTCCCGAGGGCGAGTAAGTGGGCTACATCTCTCCTCGTACGCACCAGCTCTATTTGGGCGATTGAACATATTTCAGTCGCATGGCCTCCATGCGACTGGACACTATGCGATTAGACCAGTGCGGATGAGCATCCATGCGGATGAACACCCAATCGTACGAATGAACTCCCTATCGTGCGAATGAACACTATGCGAATGGACTTCTATGCGATTGAACCCTCAGTCGTGCGATTGAACAACTATACGAATGGACCTATGCGACTGGACTCTCAATCGCATGACCTATCATGCGATTGAGCCTCAGTCATGCGATTGAACTTCAGTCGCTCCTTAGTCATGCGACTGGCCATTCAGTCGCTTAGCCCTAACTGGGCAGCGACTGGAGTTCATCACGAACAGCAGCCGCGACATTCGACTTCCAAACTCTTCCAGACCTCGTTTGAGCTCAAATTACCCTCTAATCCATAGGGAAACATACCTCGACCTCATACAAGCCTATCCTAGTCCGGAATCAAGCCCTAAACATACCATACACATACACATACGTACATACACGGGTTAAACACCCAAAACCAAAAAATAATATTCAGATGTGTTCCAGCCCTAAAAATCGTTCAAAAACTTGTAAAAGAGGGATCTTAGAACTCACCTTAGTAGCCTCCTTGGTTAGAGCTTCGATTTGACCCGCTATACGTCGATCTTGGCTCACGAACCCGCTTGGACCGAACTGTCTCCTTCTTCTCTCTGATGTTGGCGAGTCTCGGAAAGAGTTAGGGCTGCCCTCTCCCTTAAATACTACTGTCCAGTCGCCCGAGTTCTCCATGCGACTGGACCTCCAGTCGTCCAAGCTCCATGCGATTGAACACTCCAGTCGTGCGGTTGAGCTTCAATCGCGTGTCTTCCATGCGATTGGACGCTCCAGTCGCATGACACTCCAAATCATGATTTCCGGGCGTTACACTATCAACTTTAACTTTAGTACAAAAATGTTACTACTTGTGCGAATGAAGGTGTGCGATTGGACAGCTCGTGCGATTGAACAATGCGAATGGCTCAAACGTGCAAATGAACCAATGCGGATGAATCAATCGTGCGCATGGACAGGTGCGGATGAACATTACGACTAAACAGTTCAATCGTACGAATGAAGGTACGAATGAGTCCAATCGTGCGTATGAGAGATGCGTATGAACTCAGTCGTGTGATTGAGTCAATCGGGCGACTGAAGTTGCTGGATTTTGAAAATTCCAAGGTTTAAGGTATTTTGGACGCAAAAACACGAATTTTCACTAACCCGAATTGCCGTATGCCGGGAAAGGTGAACTTTACAAACTGGAGACGTCTAAAACACTGTTTGACACAAAAGGATTGCGTTTTTAGTGAAAAAACATAATTTTTATATCAAAAACTATTGAATCACACGTAAATCAAGAGCGAAAGCTCTGATATCACTTGTTTGGATCAAGTATTGAATGAAATACTAACTGAAAAACGTGTATACCGAATCAAATAGTGCGGAATCCTATTTGATTGGTGATCCAATCAGTGAGAACGCACGTAGAATCAATTGTAGATTCAAACTAAACGTTAAAAACGATTGGTAATCGATCTAGTGTGATCTATGATCTATGAACTTGGAACAGGTTCTTGGGGGTCTCTGGACGGCTAGGCTACGTATGTATGCGAAGTGATATGTTTTCCATGATTTAAGTGGTATTTATAGGTTAGTGTTTCTCATTCGGGCGACTGAACCACAAGTATGGTTCAGTCGTGCGATTGAGCCATGCGGTTGATCCATTCGCACGACTGTGTGTTCAGTCGTGCGACTGAGCCAATCTCATGTTACAATCACGTGACTGATCCAGTCTTCTGGTTCAGTCGTGCGACTGAGTCATTCGCATGAAGTTGTTCATGCGTATGGTTCATTAGCATGGGCCATTCGCATGAGAACTTCACATTACTAAGTTTGAATATATTTTTTAAACATTACATTACTAAGATTAATTCAAACAACCACAACCTATATAGTTAGTCCACTAAGTGTTAAACTACTAATCAATGAAATAATAAACATTATAAGTTCAACCACACATTGTATTTCATTAAGTACCCATTCAATTACATATACTCATTCAATCAAGAGTCTTTCATTACAAATATCAAACGATTATATCAGTGTAACAAAATGAAAGTCATTTACATTTAAGCGCACTAGAACTATAACTAGGGACATGTGTAACAACAAATAATAAAACTAGTTTTTTCCTCACGCATTGCGCTGGCTTGAATAGAATACACATAAAAAAACATATAGTAATATTATATTAGAAATATCGAAATTATTTATGATGTTTTTAGAAAAAAACTAAAAATATATTATATTTGGTTCACGAGTTTTGGCAACATGTTGCAAAGATTTGTTTTAAATAATATTTATATCAAAATGTACGTAGTGATAACACATCCCAATAATATTCTCTAAATTTCCAAAAAAACTTATGTTGTGAAAAAAATTAATACTATATTATATTTGACCCTGATCGAGTTCAAACGAGAATTACACTTAAAACATAGATAAAAATTAGCATGTCGCAACGGTGTAGTCATAACTAGGTTTAGTAAACCCGTGTAATACACAGGTTAAATAAAATAAAAATTAAATATAATGAAAATTTTATTTGATATGATTGAAATTACGTATAAGTAATGACTATAAGTAATAAAACAATGTAACACCTTTTTAAACTTTTGTTTTCAAACTTTTTTTTTTCAAAAAAAAAAAGAAATTAAAAGTTTTGTTTTAAAATAAACCGTTTTAGAAAAATATCATTATTAAAAGTTTCCTTATTATACTCTCAATTTTAATTATATTTGATTTAAAAATTTTTTACTTTTTAAAAACACAAAATTTAAAATATTTCATATTTTTAAATTTTTTAATGTTTTAGAAAATTTTCTTATATTATAAAAATTTATTTCTCTAAAAATAACATTAATAAAAATATCTTTTTTAATTACAAACTATTTTTAATCTAATAAAGAATCAAATAATAATATTAGCAATTAACATAATTATTTTGTAAAAGAGAGAGGAACGAAAAAATTTTGGTGAGAAAAAATATTGTGATGTCATGTATCCCCGTTAATCTACAAAAGATTGTAGATTTGACATGTGTTATTCTATTATTTTAAAAAAGATGACATTTTGGTAATTATGTCAAATACATCAATTAATTGTATCTTATATGTTTATTGTATCAAATATCCATTCATTGTGTCATATAATATATATAATTTGTTATATGTATTAATCATTGTATTATACGTTTTAGATCATTTTGTATATTTTGTCACTATTTTTATAGATTATAAACTTATTATCTATTATTGTATTTTACAATTAGAAGTACACAATGATATATTTTTACTAATGTATTTTTTAAAACTCATTGTGTTGAAGATAACATAATAAGTTATTTTTATCATTATTTTTATAAATTATATAAACTTGTTGTTATTAATCATTGTGTTTTATAATTAGAAGTACATAATAATATTATTTTAAAAATGTATTTTTCAAAATACATAATGTTCAAGATATTACAATAACAATAAAAAGATACAATGAGACATTGTGTTATTTTGTCATTGTTTTTAATGTATTAGATTAATTAGTTATTAATATATTATTATATTTTACATACTAGATATACACAAAAATGTTATTTCACAATTATATATTTTTTTAATATTCATCATTTTAGAAAAAACGAAATAGAATTAATAAAAAACACAATGACTAACAAAAAGAAATAAGAGTAAATTGCCATTTTCGTCCCTGTGGTTTGGTGAAAATTACCGGTTTAATCCAATAGTTTGTTTTTTCACATCTGGGTCCCTATGGTTTACAAATCTTAGAGTAAATCTCGGTTTTGGTCCCTGTGTTTTGCAAATTGACTCCACTTGAGTACCAACGTTTATTTTGTCTCCATTTGAGTACCAAAGTTTGAAAAAGTTCTCTGTTTCAGTCCAAATTTCTAACGGGGTTAACATTTTCTGTTAGATTTTTGTAAAAAGACCAAAATACCCCTAAGGGCTATAAAATATCACCATCTCCACCACACACCACATACCACCACCACCACACACCACCGCCACCACATCATCTCCTTCATTCTGCAAATCCGATTCTCCGATCCACCGTCGTCTTCCGCCATGAGCAACCAGCCGGAATCCTCTTCCTCCGATCCGTACATTCATCCTTCAATCGGACTCTGATTATTGTGTTGTTGATTGATTTTGTTTCGCAGGAAAGGTGCGCCTCCGTCGAAAAAGGACTTTTCGACTGCTATCTTGGAGCGCAAGAAGTCTCCGAATCGGCTTGTTGTTGATGAGGCTGCTATCTTAGATTTTTGAATTCCTTTGTCGGTCAAGGGAAATAAAAAGGTCAAAATTGAAGTTTCCACTTAAAAACTCCTGAAGGTTTCTACTTTCACAATCAATCTCTCTATGCTCTCTCGGATGCTCACACTTGAACAAACACAGCTTCAGAGATCAAAATCAAGAATTTCGGTTGTGGTTTGTTGGTTCGCAGGTGGCGATCGAGGATGATATTCGAAGGTCGACCGAAGATGGTTCGGTCGATGGTGGGTGTCGGTCGGTAGAGAATGGTTGCTGTGAATTGTGCAATTTGGGTTTAGGTTGTTAAGGTGAGATTGATTGAAAATGATGTTGTCGGTCGGTTGAAGTTGATTTAGGGGTACAAGAGTTTGAATTTGAAGGTCAACAGGGGATTGGCTGTGAATTGTGCAATTTGGGTCCGCTGTGGACTTTTCTCAATTTTCTCCTCCGCTGTATGATTCTGATAAGAATCCGCTGTGGATTCAGCTTGGTCGTTCGCTATAGGTTGTGTGGATACAAAACTTTGTGTGTCCGTTGCGTGTTCTGGAGTGGTCGTCCGCTGTGGAGTTAACACATCCGCTGTGGATGTGTGTTTGCAGCAGTGTGATTGTTCTTAACTTATCAGCTGTGGACAAAGAACAATACGTCCGTTGTATGTTGTTGTGCTTGTTGATGTCGGCTGTATTTGGGGTTAACTGTGAATGAATGGGTGAATGATCTTGATTGGGCTGCGAATTGGGCAGTTGTTGTGCTTGAATTGGGCAATTTTCCAGCCAAGATTGGGTAAATCATAAGCAACGGAGGGGTCAACCACCCTTCGGAAACTTCCATACCATTTGTTGCTTCATTTCTTCATCGTCTGAGTTTTTCTTTTTGCCCCAAACCCTAATTCCGGCGGAGGAGTGTACCAGCAGTGGTGTGTGGTGGCGATGGTGTGTGGTGGTGGAGCGTGCCGGCGGTGGTGTGTGGTGGCGGTGGTGTGTGGTGGCGGTGGTGTGTGGCGGTGGAGTGTGCCAGCGGTGGTGTGTGGTGGCGGTGGTGTGTGGTGGCGGTGGTGTGTGGTGGCGGTGGTGTGTGGTGGTGGTGGTGGTATGTGGTGTGTGGTGGAGATGGTGATATTTTTATAGCCCTTAGGGGTATTTTGGTCTTTTTAAAAAAATTTAACAGAAAATGTTAACACCGCTAGTCAAAAGGACTGAAACAGACAAGTTTTTTAAAATTTGGTACTCAAACAGACAACTTTTTTAAAAATTGGTACTCAAATGGAGACAAAATAAACGTTGGTACTCAAGTGGAGTCAATTTGCAAAACACAGGGACCAAAACCGAGATTTACTCCAAATCTTATCATATTCATCCAGTCCGTTAACTCCATCCAAAATTTCCGTTAAATGAGGGGTATATTGGTCATTTTACATATATTTTTTATTTTTTTAAACCAGATTTAATATATACTCTTTAAATACATTGCTATTTTAGTCCCCGTGGTTTGAGCGTATTTGCCAATTTAGTCCAAAAATAACCACCATACCACTACCCGTCACAAGAACCACCGAACCACCACCACCGCCCCATCACAAAGCCACCAACACTACACCAGAGCGCCCACCACCACCACGCACATTGGATCGTCGCTACCATGTAAACCCTAAAAATCGACAATCAATATTGGACTTGTAACATACTACTTCGAAAATACATATCAAACCCTACTAATACCTCTACAATACTCGTTTTTAAGGGTTCCATATACGTTTTCGAAGGGGTTTGTTATAAGTTTTAGATTAACAGTTTGTTTCTAGGGTCTACATGGTGGTGGTGATCTAGTGTGTGATGGCGGAGATCTAATGTGTGGTGGTGGAGATCTAATGTGTGGTGGTGGTGCCCGTCTGGTGTGGTGTTGGTGGTTTTATGATAGGGTGGTGGTGATGATTTGGTGGTTCTGATGGAGTGGTGGTGGTTTTGCGGCGTGGTGGTGGTGTGGTGTGTAAATACGAGGTCCAACTCTAGATGGTTCCGGTCTTGTTGAACTTCGATTTACTGATGCTCTCTGAAGCTTCACACCTACGCACAATGAAAACAACACCAGTTAAGGCGTTCCAAGGGGAAATATCCCTGGAACGACCTTCCGGCGTGAGAGTAAGTATTGGTTGAATGGAAATATGTGATAGGGATAATTAAAGGGGAGCTTTCGTGTGTATTCTTTTGTGAGGATCTCGATCCTCCTTACCTGGTATTTATAGTGTTTGTCTGCTGCAATCGTGGGCTGATTTACAGGGATTATTCCCCGACAAATCCACTACCTTTTATATTCTCCGACCGTTACTGAATTATCGGTTATGATTGGGGTGATTCCGATGTAATTAAATGTGGAGCACATGTCCTGCTGGCTTACCCGTTCCGCCCACATGGACCGGGCTTTCGGGTTCGGGTACCCGGTCTTGTGTGGGTTATTTGTATCCTACATCTACATGGTGGTTCCATCACGGGTGGTGGTGATATGGTGTTTTATGCCAAGGTGGTGGGATTTTTGGACTGAATTGACAAACATGTCCAAACCACAGGGACTAAAATAGCAATTTATTTAAAGGGGATATATTAAATAGAGTTTAAAAAAATAGAAAAATAAAACATATATGTAAAATGACCGATATACCCTTCATTTAACAGAGAATGTTGGATGGAGTTAACGAACTGGATGAATATGACAAGATTTGTAAACCACAGGGACCCAGATGCGAAAAAATAAACTATTGGATGAAAGTGACAATTTTCACCAAAGCACAGGGACGAAAATAACAATTTACTCAAGAAATAATGAACTGTACTAAATACATAATGAAGATACATGAGCTTAAAAGCATTAAAAATATTATCTTGTCATATAACAATACTGTACTCGTTTTTTAAAGATAAAAAAACACTCGTTTTTATGGTGCAATTTTATGGGTTGGCACAAACATATCCCGTTTAACCTGATTTTTTAATTTTTTATAATTTTTCCCTTCATATATTGATACTTCAGAATTATTGTTTTACAACAAGAATACAAATGAATATAAAACAATTATTATTTAGATATGAATCTTATTTCAATTTCTAATTTTAGTTTTAAAAATTGAAATAAAACATTTAAAAATTAATATATAACTAATAAATGGGCCAAACGGGTCAACATGTTGGATTGACCCGCACAACACCCCGCTAGTTAAACGGATTGGTAGGTTTGGCCCAAAATTGATCCAAACCCATTTATACTAGACCCAAACCCATTTATACTAAATCCAAACTTATAAATTTCATGTTTATTTCGTGTCATGTTTAAAATTTACGTTTCTAATAAAAACAAATACTTTGATCGATACTCTCAAGCTTTTATATAGACAAATAAAACACAGATAAATAGAAATGTTAGATAATGTAACAAACTTAGATTTAAAAAATTAGGACTGCGCCTAAAGACTAATTGATAGTGTTTTCAAAATGTCGACCACCATGCTTGATTTTTGGTTGTTTGTGATTCAGCAGTAGAAAAGGTGTTGCGTACAAGTTACAACAGAAGAAAAATTGAAAGCAGAAGCATCAGCCCCTGAGAAGTGTGATCTGAAAATTTCAAACGAAGTTGACTTGGGTTGTTGGTTCAAGCCTTGGTTTACACACACAAATACACACTATGAAAGTTCACGTGATATAGCTTTTGTTATCTTGCTAGAACTATTTTTCATTAATTACAAACTTTACATTATATAGGAAATAAAAAACTTGACCTCAAAATAATAAAATAACCTCACTGACAACTACGTTATCCACATAAAATTTAGGAAAACAGTCCCATCACTTTGACCCATTAAACTCTAATAAAACATGTGAAACGAACAAACTAAATTATCAACCCGTGACCTGTAAACTACCGAACCGTGACCCGTGAACCAAACCCGATTAACCCAACATAGGTTAACTCTTCAGCTTTTAAGTGTTTGGTGTTTAAGAACAGGCTAGGAATTTGTTTCATGTAATGCTACCCGCTTCGTATTATTCACCTCATATGCATTTTGTCATTTGTAGCTTTTTTTTTTTTCCTTTCTAGATTAATATATAATAATAATACTTACAACCAATATCCCTCCCTATCAGTCTAGTGGTACAACTATTGTTGAGAAAATTAAACTCGACTGGTGGATTGAACCGACAAAGCACCAATTGCTGCTGAGTTTTGGTTGAACAAAAGTGTATCGTAACGGCTATTACTTAGAAACAAACATAAAAAAAATATATGCCGATATATTCAGATTTTTCAAAAAATGCTATATATTTAAAATTTAAAATATAGTATTGATCTGGCTTAATATTTAGAACGAAACTAATTTATATTCTCCTAGAATATTATTAGGAACATATTCAAATAGAAAGTCTTTTAAAACTAAAAGTGTAATAAGTAATCTCAACCATCTATGGTTGAGATCAAATGGTATGAGAAAGTTTGTTAAAGTGTTATTTTAAAAATAATTACTTTTGTTGACTTTTTACAAGTTCCTTCATAATTTTAAAACGTTCATGAATTTTATGTACGACATTATTTTTTTTATAAACGAGCGTTCTTTATCTTGAAACGAGTATAGTATCATTTTATAAAAAGATAAAAAAAATTTCTGTTTTTATATATCTCGTTATTATATATTTAGTTAAGTTCATTGTGTATTTTGTTAGTTATTGTGTTTCTTAAAGACTAATGTGGTTTTCTAAAATGATGCATTTTGATAAATATAATGATAAAATAACATTGTTGTTTATCTTTTACATTACAAACGATAACAAAATAACACAATGCCTCATTGTTCTTTTAATCGTCATTGTATTATCTTAAACACTATGAGTTTTAAAAAATTCATAGGTGAAATAACATCTTTGTATACTTCTAATGGTAAAACACAATGATAGATATAACAAGTTTATATAGTTTATTAAAAGTTAATGACAAAAATCACAGATTGTGTTATCTTTAACATTATGTGTTTTGACAAATACATTGTTGAAAGTATATAATTGTGTAATTCTAATTGTAAAACACAATGATAAATAAACAAGTTTACAATCTATAAAAACAATGACATAAGAAACATAAAATGATTTAAACGTAAAACACAATAATTGATACACATAACAAATAATGCTCAATATATGCCATAATGAATGTATAATACACAATGAGCTGGCGTATTTTGCACAGTGACCAAAATGCCCTACTATTTAAAAAATAGAAGGGCACGTGTCAAGCTTACAATCGTTCTTATGCTTTTTAGATTAAACATCTTTTTTGTTATCACCCTACCCATATTATTATACTGATAAGGCAAGTTAATCATAGCATTTTAAATTGTTTTGTGAATTTTGTTCAAACATTAGGTCATAAAATGACATGGAAAAAATGGGAAAAGGTGTCATATTAGTAAACTTCAAATTGGTTAAAGGTTTAAGTAACCACCAATATGATAACGAAACTAGCAATGCTACCGTAGGTTCAATGCATCTTCTCTATTATCAAAAGTGAGCTGAAAATTGAAATAAGCCTTAAAGAGAGAACAATAAAGGGTTCGTTTTTAGAAATTGTTATATGTAAATGTATGTTTATAATATGATACACGGGTGAAAATGGAAAAAAAAAGTTAAAACCTAATAAATTGATGTAATTGTTATAAATTTAAATATATTGTTGCATACAACAATCTAGAATGACAATGTATAAAAATATTTTACAAATTATTTATACTCTTTTGCATATAACATATAATTGACTATGTATAAACATTGGACGTTTCATGTATAAATCAACCCTCGATAATGATTGTCCATAACTATTTTAACAGTCATGACAAAACATTGAAACTAAGATTTTTTATGACATAAAGATAAAAAAACACACCAATTGTCCTATTTTCTACAACAGTTTTATTCTTAAAGGTTTTTAATAGAAAAAGTTCATGAAACAACATAAAATTCTCATTGTATTTTATAATTTTGGTATATTGTAAAAAATGTGAATCTTATACGAACTGTTAACATACTTAAATTTATTATATGATTTTACTCATAGTAGGACAACTAAACTTCAAACATGTTCGATGTCTCAGAAAACCTATCAAAAAAGTTTAAACCATTACTCAAGCAAGTTGCTGCATACAGGCGCCCTGAAAGATTTTAAAAGTGATAAATAATAAGGTATAAAAAGTTATGATAAATTGCTCAAAATTGCATTAGTTGGAAATAAATTATAGTGTACTAATCAACAACTATCATTTTTGATAAAATAGGTTTCATTAAGGTTTTTGGTTAGTGTGATGCGTTCAGGCTTGTATTACACGAACCGTAATGGTAAAATCTTAAACTTTAACATCAAGCTTATTTAACATAGTTAGTTGTGTAGAAATAAAATAACTCTAAAGTTATGTGAATATTATTAATTCATTTAAAAATAGAAAGAGGGAGAGAGTATTGATACATTTACTAAAAACGTGGCCTCTTTCAAATTAGGAATTGAAAACTAAAATTCATAAAAATAGAAATTGATTTGTTAAAAATATCAAAATCAAATAAAACCTTTACGTATTTAAAATTGATTATCATGATATTATTTAAAATTTACCGAGAAGTTGAAAACCTTATCTATTTGTGAATATGATTGGGAGTTAAAAATAATAATCAAGTGTAATAATTCGAAAGTTAAAAAAAAAAGGTTCAAATACAATGTGTATTTTTGCTACAAAATGTGAGAAGACACAGTAAGTAAAAAAAAGTCATAAAAAATTATATCTCACAATCTAAATCTAATTTCAGAAAAATAATTCTGAGCTTTTGTTCAACTAGTTGTCCTCACTAAGAAAAAAAAAATAAACGAAAAATAAAAAAAATAAAAAAATTAACGTTTTTTTATTGTGTCATTTATGAAAGACACAATGATGTCATTGTGTCATTATGAAAGACACAATGATGTCATTGTGTCATATAAAGACATAATAAATTTTATTTTATTTTATTTTATTTTTTCCTGAAAGAGAACGACTAGAGGAACGGAGACTCCGAAATACTTTTTTAAAATTCAATTTAGATTGTGAGATATAATTTTATTGTGATTTTTTTATCCTCATTGTGTCTTCTCACACTTTATACTATTTGTACAATAACCTCACCCATTTAAAAATATGCAGATAAATGGAAATAAAACTTTTTGATGGAATCTTATGATTTGAAGTTAACTTGGAATAAATTCTTTTGAGTTTTTTAAAATTAAATTCGATGTTTATTTTGAAATTGCAATTAACTTAATCAAATTAATAATTAGTTGGGTAGGGTTATTGTAAATGTAAGGCCCCGTTCCGGGGCACCTCACAGTTGGTCATTCATCGCACATAAAACATACAATTATTTAAAACATCGCAACGGAAATTAATTAAAACCATTTCATATATTTTAATGACAACTTTTGCAAAGTAATACAATACAGTTAACTGTTACAACATATTATAATTGCATTAAATCACAAAAATGTCATTGTTATACTAATGGATGCCATCCCAAAAATGTCAACTAGCTGCCCCGTGCCATCCTCAACAACTCTTACCTGCCAACTAGAAAATACATAAAAGTCAGCGTTGCTGAGTGAGTTCTAGTTTTATAAATAAAATACCTTACTTTCGTTAAAACCCTTCTTTACTTTCATACGCGATCATACATCATACGTACAGATAGAGAATATTATTATTAGCTTTCATTATCATTCATTTTTCCATCACCATCATGTTCATAGCATTCTTTCATTTCATGGTTTTCATTAACATTCTCTTACTTTCGTTCTCGTTCTTTCGTAACGTCCTTTATATCATTCTTTTACTTTCTTACTTTCTTACTTTCATTCTTTTTTCTTTGTACGTTACGTCATTCTTTTACTTTTATATGGATCGATGAACAATGCCCCGAACATTGTGCATGAAGCTGATGCTGGGCCTGTGGTAATTAAACCACGAACATGGTGCACAAAGCTGACGCGGTCACCTAGGGCAAGTCATCTCTCCCATTCATTCAAACCAATTGGTAATGCCCCGAACATTGTGCACGAAGCTGATGCTGGACCTGTGGTAATTAAACCATGAACATTGTGCACGAAGCTGATCCAGTCACCTAGGGCATACCAAAGGGCCTTGTCAATCTCAATGATTGACCTTGTGTGTATCCTTTGGGGTAGCTAACCCGCATTACAGTTGAGCTAATGAAAACATGGTCGTGCACCTCCTTTCTTATTTGCCTGCAAGCCATTCTTTCGTTCATTACGTTTTACTTTTCATCTTTGTTATCTTTCACTTCGTTATGTTATTCTTTACGTTCTTCCATTCATTTGTCATATTACGTAAAGTAATAACATAATATTTAACGTATTTTATAACATAAAATAAATACGTATGAATACCATTAATAGGTAACACATTATACATACCATAAACCAATCGAACATTCCATCACCCCAAAACATCACATAATCATGCTTAAAATGGGTAATCATAGCCCATAAGTCAAATCAGGTCAAACCCTACAAATTCTGTTTTTCCTAAAATTTCAGAAATAATTATAAGTGTTTGGGCGCATGGGCACTATTTGGGCGTTTCTGCCCTGCTCAGGCGCTTTGCTACTATGCAAGCGTCTGGTCTTACACTAGTCATCAACACTTAGACGCATGGGCCTTTTGGGCGCATGGTCACTATTCAGACGCATGGGCCTGACACTTAGCCATTATGGGCAAAACTTCAGGCGTTTGGTTACTATTCAGGTGCATGGGGTTTAGGCGGTTGGGCACACTTAGACGGTTTTTGACCGTTGGGCGCATGGGCCACTGTTTAGGTGCATGGGCAATTAACTCGCACTAAATCAACATAAATCAGTCCCTAAGCATCATATATCATAATCTAAGCTTAAAGCTAACATTCTAAACATTATAACATGAACATACCCATAATAAATCCCAAGCTTACACCAAAAACATAAACATTCTGTCACAACCTCAAAATCCACGTGCGGAGTTTTACCGCGAGGCGTGTGAACAAACCAGGATCACAGTCAATAGTTACTCGGAACGACTCTATATGCTACGTTTAACATAACAAACCAAACCAGAGTTCAAACTTTTGAAATTCATGCGGAAGCGTAAAGTAAATAAAACAACCCAAAACATGTGAAAGTACCATATGGCAAAACAAGTGCCAACCAAGTATTTTAAACCATAAATAAAAGACGATTGAATATGTTTGAAGTTTAAATCTCTAAAATGCATGCTGACTCGTGCAGTGCTCCTTATCAACAGTCCGGATTAACAACCTGAGAATAGCATACTAAAAGTCAACACATGGTTGGTGAGTTCAAGAGTTTGCGTTTAAACATAATAGTTTAACAATAGTGTATATCAACCCAATGGTTGGTGAGTTCCAGAGTTTGCGTATAAACATAACAGTTTATCAATAGCGTATATATAAGCATGTGCATTGTAATGGCTAGCTAGTCCATTCACAAATTGATATTAATACATAGTGATTTCGACATTGAAGCTGACTGTGTTATGTTTGCCTCCTGTCACGACGTCTCCATATCGTGACAAATATTCATAGGACAAATTGCACCCGGTTGACCTCGAGTCACACAGGTGGAGCTCGTCACACCCAGTAGTACTACCCAACTTTCTCCGCTATCCAATATTAACAATTCGAAAGTGTGAGGACTTTTATCATGATAAACAGCACTATATTAATATCCATACACATCTTAAATATACAAAAAACGTTGTAACATTACCAGTATGCTATCTCCCCCAAAAGAGATTTAGTAAAACAGTGGGTCATGAACTCACCTGATACGCGTATTGAGTACTAGAGTTTACTTGAAAGTCAAAGTGAACAGTCAACCCTCAGAGGTTACCTAGATCACGTAAGTACATGAGTTTGTGTAAACAGTGAATATGAGAAACCCTAAATGCACCATAACCAAGGACTCAAGGTTTTAGAAGAATAGACATGTTTGACCCAGTTGACCCGTTTGACCCGTTGGTGACATTATGTGTTGTAGACCATTTAAACAGACATGAGCATATATCATACAAGTCATGTTAGTTCTTAGTATCTAGCATACTCAGTGTGTTCATAATACAACTAGTGTGTCATATAACAGGTTAGATCATGCATAACCTACTTATATGACCTATTACCATGAGTTAGCACATATGGGTCAAAACAGATAATCTACCAAATAGTCATCCATACTAATCACAACACATTCAATATGTCCAATTCACAACTTATACCATCAAAATAAGTTCTAGTAGTACTAACATTACACGCAAAAGCCAAGTAAATATGTTACAGGTTGTAGGTATTCGTTTTCCAGAATCTGCGTTTTCTGGCAGATTCTAGGTGTTCGGACGATACGGTCAAACACATAACCAACCAAGGATTTAGGCCAAGGCCAAACTCCAGTAGGCTCTCCTATGAGTCAATTAAGTATGTGAAAAGTTGTTTTAGGTTTTAAGGGCCTGGAGTTACTAGAAAAACTCAAAATGTTACAGCAGCTCTCAACCGAAGGGCTGCTGGAGTTAGCTTGCCAAATTGTGTATAACTCCCATTTGAAAATAGCTATTGGGTTAATTCTTTTTCTGGAGTTCAGAGGATTCCAAGGACAAATGTTTGACCATAGGGTTTGGTCTCAGGTTTTATGAAATGAAAATGGCATATCAAACAAGTCAACACATACATTCTGTCCAAGAGGACAGAATTGACCCTTCTAGTCAAAACAGGTAAAACACCAATTTAACCACCTCCAATTGGAGTGTGGTTACACTTTCTGGAAACTAGACTCAGTAACAAACAATTTGGGCACTAGAAACACATCATTTGGACCTGTTATGACCTGTTTGTGGCACATACAAAATGAGACTCAGAATCTGTCAGAAAGTTTGTTTCTGACCACCCTTCACTAAAATGATCATAACTCACGTTTTACACATCCAAATTGGACAAGGTTGGAGGTTTTGAAAACTAGACTCCATGAGGAACATGTTAGACTCAAGAAAACTAGTTTTTGGATTCGTTTTCATTTGGTTTTGTCATGGTGAAAACAGGGTATGCAATCTGCCAGAAATCAGAACGTGTACACATTTCACATGAAAGCATATACATACACATGTTTCATGTTTCCTAGGATTCATACTAACTAATTAACATACTAACAACATCAAACAACAATCAATTCCATAAAAGCCCCAAAATTTTCGAATTAGGGTTCATGTTCATCAAGGTTCATGATCAATCAACCAAAAGTGTAGTTTTCTTGCATAATCAACCTTAATCAACATACATACAACCTAACTAACATGTTAACATCAACAAAACATCAAGATTTCAGCCCCATGAACACTAATTTCGTAGTAGGGTTCGGCCCTAATGAAAAATCCACAAAAACATCAAAACTAACATTCAATTCACGTATATACTTGTCAAGGAAGGTCCAAATCACGTTCTAGTGCTTGGAATCGATCAAAACCATGAAGAATTGGGTGTTCTTGGCTGAAATTCGCAGAGAAGAGAGGGAGAGGGCTGCAGGTCGTGATATGGTGGAAAGGGTGGGGTTTGGGGTGTTTTATTTTAGCTAATTTACAAAAATACCCCCTCTAAAACTTGCATTTTGTTATTTTTATAAAAATTAAGTTTTTAACTATTTGTAATGTGTTTTTAACTTAATAATATTAAAATATAAACTAATGGTAACCCTTAGATATTTTATTTTGTAAAAACACAAGACATACGAAATAACACGCGCGTTTCCGCGTTACGCGATAAAATTCCCGAATAGTTTTTAAATCGCGTAAAAACATAAACATAAAATAGTAATCATCTTACCAACTAGATTATTATTAAATTAACATTATTAATTATTATTAAGTCACCAACGTCAAACGACAACTAGTGTGTGCTTACGACGCGTGTATGTAAAACTTAACGGAACTAACGGAGTTTGCTAACGGAAAATCACCGGATGTCACATTATCCCCATGTTGAAAGAATTTTCGTCCCGAAAATTACGTTACATGGTGAGAGTGTTCCATCACACGGTGGGAGTGTTCCATCACTGGTCTACTGCATTGGCACACAGAAATCAAAATCGAGTGAGTTTTTGGATGAGTTGTCACATCATCCCCATGTTGAAAGAAATTTCGTCCCGAAATTTAAATCAATACCTTTGTCTGCAGGCATCGTCTCGAACAGTTGAGGGTACTTATGCTTCATTTGATCTTCACGTTCCCACATGAATTCCGGTCCACGTTGCGAGTTCCAACGAACTTTGACTATGGGTATCTTGCTTTGCTTAAGTGTTTTCACCTCACGATCCATCACCTCGACTGGTTCTTCGATAAAGCGTAATTGTTCATCCACTTGAACATCTTCTAGTGGTACAATTAGTGTTTCATCAGATAAACACTTCTCCAGATTTGAAACGTGAAACACATCATGGACTCCACTTAGTGAATCAGGTAAGGCTAGCCGATAGGCCACTGGACCTATCCTTTCCAATATCTCAAATGGTCCAACATACCTCGGATTTAGCTTTCCTCGCTTGCCAAACCGAACTACGCCTTTCCACGGTGAGACTTTCAATAGGACCTTGTCGCCAATTTGAAACTCTAGAGGTTTCCGTCTCTTGTCAGCATAACTTTTCTGTCTATCTCGCGCTGCAGCCATACGATTTCGTATCTGTACAATCTTCTCAGTTGTTTCGTGTATTAGTTCGGGACCCGTTAGTTGACTATCACCAATTTCAGCCCAGCAAACTGGTGATCGACACTTTCTTCCATACAAAGCCTCGAAAGGTGCTGCCTGTATGCTAGTGTGATAGCTGTTATTATAGAAAAATTCCACTAAAGGCAGGTGAACTTCCCAGTTGTTCCCGAAGTCAATCACACAAGCACGCAACATATCCTCCAAAGTCTATATGGTACGCTCACTCTGACCGTCCGTCTGTGGATGATAAGCAGTACTCATATCCAAGCGTGTACCCAGAGATTTCTGTAGTGACTGCCAGAAGTGTGACGTGAAGCGAGCATCGCGATCAGAGATAATTGAGATGGGTACGCCGTGTCTCGACACGATTTCCTTAAGATACAATCGGGTTAGCTTCTCCATCTTATCCGTTTCCTTAATTGCAAGGAAGTGAGCGGACTTAGTCAACCGATCCACAATGACCCAGATTGTGTCACAACCAGTATTAGTCCGGGGTAATTTCGTGATGAAATCCATAGAAATTTGCTCCTATTTCCACATTGGTGTCTCGGGTTGTTGTAACAGTACAGATGGTTTTTGGTATTCCACCTTCACCTTCGAACAGGTCAAACACTTGCTCACATATGTAGCTACATCCGCCTTCATATTAGGCCACCAATAGTGTGCCTTTAGATCGTGATACATCTTGTCTGATCCAGGATGTATGGAGTATTTAGACTTGTGTGCCTCACTCATAACCAAATCTCTCAGGTTTCCATAGACGGGCACCCAAAGTCTATCCATGAAGTACCGAATTCCATTCTCTTTCACTACCAATTGCTTATCCATTCCCCGTAATGATTCAGAACCAATATTTTCCTCTTTCAAGGCTTCTATCTGTGCTTCCTTAACTTGTTCGGGTAGTTGAGTACTAATTGTAAGTTGTAAGGCTCGCACACGCCTGGGTTTAGCTGTTTCTTTTCGGCTTAAGGCATCGGCAACTACGTTCGCCTTTCCAGGATGGTACTTGATAGCGCAATCATAATCATTCAGAAGTTCCACCCAACGTCGTTGCCTCATATTCAACTCTTTTTGCTCAAAGATGTGCTGGAGACTCTTGTGATCGGTGTAAATGGTGCATTTGGTACCGTACAAGTAGTGTCTCCATATCTTGAGTGCAAACACGACTGCTCCCAACTCTAGGTCATGTGTCGTGTAGTTTTTCTCGTGGACTTTCAATTGTCAGGATGCGTAAGCAATCACCTTATTGCGTTGCATTAGCACGCAACCGAGGCCTTGAATAGAAGCGTCACAGTAAACTACGAAATCGTCTGTTCCCTCAGGCAGGGATAGAATCGGTGCCGTACAAAGTTTCTGCTTCAGAACCTGAAATGCGGATTCTTGTTTGTCACCCTAATTGTACGTAGTGCCTTTATGAGTTAATGTGGTAAGTGGTTGAGCAATCTTTGACAACCCTTCAATGAACCGTCGATAATAGCCAGCCAACCCAAGAAACTGTCGTACCTCAGTCGGAGTCTTAGGCGTAGCCCAGTTCTTGATGGCTTCTATTTTTGCCGGGTCTACGTGTATCCCATTCTCATTGACCACATGACCCAAGAAATGGACCTCTCGTATCCAGAAGTCACACTTTGAAAATTTAGCGTACAATTGTTCTCGTTTCAGCAGCTCTAGAATCAACCTAAGGTGTTCCTCATGTTCTTCCTTATTCTTTGAGTAAATAAGGATGTCATCGATGAAGACAATGACGAACTTGTCCAAATAAGGTTTGCACACTCGGTTCATGAGGTCCATGAAAACCGCTGGTGCATTAGTCAGACCAAATGGCATTACCAGAAACTCATAGTGACCGTATCGAGTTCTGAATGCCGCCTTTGATATGTCCTCCTCTCGGACTTTTAGTTGATGATATCCTGATCTTAAATCTATCTTCGAATAGAAGCTTGACCCTTGAAGTTGATCAAACAGATCGTCAATGCGAGGTAGGGGATAACGGTTCTTAACCGTCACTTTGTTCAGTTCACGGTAATCAATACACATGCGAAAAGTTCCATCCTTTTACTTGACAAACAGGACTGGAGCTTCCCACGGTGATGAGCTAGGTCTGATGAATCCTTTATCCAAGAGCTCTTGCAGTTGCGTAGCCAGTTCTTGCAGTTCCTTTGGTGCTAGTCGATATGGTGCTCTAGCTATCGGTGCGGCTCCAGGCGTCAAATCAATCTGAAACTCGACTTGACGATGCGGTGGAAGACCAGGTAAGTCTTCAGGAAACACTTCAGGAAAGTCACGAATGATAGGGATATCTTCGATCTTCTTTTCTTCAGTGGTCTTCTCAATGATCATAGCTAAGATAGCAGTATGGCCTTTGCGTAAGCACTTCTGAGCTTTCATATATGAAATGATGCTAGAAACGACACCACTTTTCTCACCCTGAACGGATAAGACTTCACCACTAGGGAGTGGTACCCGAACGATTTTCTCATGACAGAAAATTTCAGCTTGGTTTTTCGATAACCAGTCCATGCCAACGACATCGTAGTAACCATGGGTAATAGAAATCACACCTAGATCACAACTACCAAGCACACGGGTGGCGGTTATAATTGTACTTGCTGTTTATAATGAAAGGCAGAGATGAAATGAACGAAGTCGTCATAATATCGTGTTATTTGGTCCTACGCCAAACGTAGTTAGCCGGAAAAAATCCGATTGCGTCCCACCACTAGGGAACAAGCAAATATAATGTACGCTTAAACATGATAAATATCAAATGAAATGAATGTTGGAACGCTCAAATTACTAAGATTCTAAGTCTTATGATCAATTCAATGAACAAGGACTACATATGGCAGAGAGTATCACCACTCTATTACAAAATTTGAAGATCTGGTACGTTGTTGATAGATAGTTATGCACGATCACTGAAATGACAGAAAGGGTAACGTCTCATAGAGACTAGGGCTAATGCCATAATACGAATCTCATTAAGGCTCGAGGTGGATGAGAACTTTCATACGAGTAGGAATGAAGGATTTGTTACAATATCAACTGGGGGGTTTTATGAGAACCGAGACCTCATGTCTCCAAGTATAGAAATTGAAAATTTGTACTGATTATGGACGTTATCACCTGATAGAGTTGCCAGAATTCTCATGCACAACAAATCACAATTACGTGTGCATCCGTGATTCTAATTTGCTTTGCATGGTCACCCTGGGTCCCTCCTATTTGCGATAACCTACCTTGTCGAGTACCGAGTGTTATCAATGATAGAGGTATCAAAGATATATTTGTTATACCAAGAGTCAAACAACTATGGTTGTACTAAGGTTGTACAAAGGATTCTGTTAAGATATCAACGGGGAATCAAGACGATTTGGCCTTTTTCCCTTTGAAGTTCTAGGCGTTTAAATGTTTAAGTCCTATCCTCTGATAGACTTTGTATCTTTTAGTTATCCCTCGTTTACTGCTCAGACCAGTGCAGTATGTAGGATATGTCGGGAATGGTAACAAGTGTAAAAGTGTTGGAAGAGTGAGGTGTTGTTCTCTTTGTTTGTCATCGTTAAGCTTGTCGGGTGTGTTAGGGAAGAGTTTCGTGTTCCAACGTGGTAATGTTTGGTTCAATTCATCGTTGCTTCCACTCCGAGAGTGAAAAATCATGTGTAAATGTTGGATGTGAGCGAGCGGGATTCTCCGCCCCTCTGTCAGTCGGTAATGATACACATATCATACCGATATGGTTGTGTTCGTTCAACAACGAAATGTTAGTATACCAAGAATATGTTCGTACAACAGTTGCAATCGTGTAAAAGTGTCTGTGCGATACTAGTGTTATGTCTAAGGCTATAGTCTAGATGCAATGCAATCCTAGTTCTCTATAACCAATGGCTCTGATACCATTCTGTCACAACCTCAAAATCCACGTGCGGAGTTTTACCGCGAGGCGTGTGAACAAACCAGGATCACAGTCAATAGTTACTCGGAACGACTCTATATGCTACGTTTAACATAACAAACCAAACCAGAGTTCAAACTTTTGAAATTCATGCGGAAGCGTAAAGTAAATAAAACAACCCAAAACATGTGAAAGTACCATATGGCAAAACAAGTGCCAACCAAGTATTTTAAACCATAAATAAAAGATGAGTGAATATGTTTGAAATTTAAATCTCTAAAATGCATGCTGACTCGTGCAGTGCTCCTTATCAACAGTCCGGATTAACAACCTGAGAATAGCATACTAAAAGTCAACACATGGTTGGTGAGTTCAAGAGTTTGCGTTTAAACATAATAGTTTAACAATAGTGTATATCAACCTAATGGTTGGTGAGTTCCAGATTTTACGTATAAACATAACAGTTTATCAATAGCGTATATATAAGCATGTGCATTGTAATTGCTAGCTAGTCCATTCACAAATTGATATCAATACATAGTGATTTCGACATTGAAGCTGACTGTGTTATGTTTGCCTCCTGTCACGACGTCTCCATATCGTGAAAAATATTCATAGGACAAATTGCACCCGGTTGACCTCGAGTCACACAGGTGGGGCTCGTCACACCCAGTAGTACTACCCAACTTTCCCCACTATCCAATATTAACAATTCGAAAGTGTGAGGACTTTTATTATGATAAACAGAACTATATTAATATCCATACACATCTTAAATATATAAAAAGCGTTTGTAACATTACCAGTATGCTATCTCCCCCAAAAGAGATTTAGTAAAACAGTGGGGCATGAACTCACCTGATACGCGTATTGTGTACTAGAGTTTACTTGAAAGTCAAAGTGAACAGTCAACCCTCAGAGGTTACCTAGATCACGTAAGTACATGAGTTTGTGTAAACCGTGAATATGAGAAACCCTAAGTGCACCATAACCAAGGACTCAAGGTTTTAGAAGAATAGACATGTTTGACCCAGTTGACCCGTTTGACCAGTTGGTGACATTATGTGTTGTAGACCATTTAAACAGACATGAGCATATATCATACAAGTCATGTAAGTTCTTAGTATCTAGCATACTCAGTGTGTTCATAATACAACTAGTGTGTCATATAACAGGTTAGATCATGCATAACCTACTTATATGACCTATTACCATGAGTTAGCACATATGGGTCAAAACAGATAATCTACCAAATAATCATCCATACTAATCACAACACATTCAATATGTCCAATTCACAACTTATACCATCAAAATAAGTTCTAGTAGTACTAACATTACACGCAAAAGCCAAGTAAATATGTTACAGGTTGTAGGTATTCGTTTTCCAGAATCTGCGTTTTCTGGCAGATTCTAGGTGTTCGGACGATACGGTCAAACACATAACCAACCAAGGATTTAGGCCAAGGCCAAACTCCAGTAGGCTCTCCTATTAGTCAATTAAGTATGTGAAAAGTTGTTTTAGGTTTTAAGGGCTTGGAGTTACTAGAAAAACTCAAAATGTTACAGCAGCTCTCAACCGGAGGGCTGCTGGAGTTAGCTTGCCAAATTGTGTATAACTCCCATTTGAAAATAGCTATTGGGTTAATTCTTTTTCTGGAGTTCAGAGGATTCCAAGGACAAATGTTTTACCATAGGGTTTGGTCTCAGGTTTTATGAAATGAAAATGGCATATCAAACAAATCAACACATACATTCTGTCCAAGAGGACAGAATTGACCCTTCTAGTCAAAACAGGTAAAACACCAATTTAACCACCTACAATTGGAGTGTGGTTACACTTTCTGGAAACTAGACTCAGTAACAAAAAATTTGGGCACTAGAAACACATCATTTGGACCTGTTATGACCTGTTTGTGGCACATACAAAATGAGACTCAGAATCTGTCAGAAAGTTTGTTTCTGACCACCCTTCACTAAAATGATCATAACTCACGTTTTACACATCCAAATTGGACAAGGTTGAAGGTTTTGAAAACTAGACTCCATGAGTAACATGTTAGACTCAAGAAAACCAGTTTTTGGATTCCTCTTCATTTGGTTTTGTCATGATGAAAACAGGGTATGCAATCTGCCAGAAATCAGAACGTGTACACATTTCACATGAAAGCATATACATACGCATGTTTCATGTTTCCTAGCATTCATACTAACTAATTAACATCCTAAAAACATCAAACAACAATCAATTCCATAAAAGCCCCAAAATTTTCGAATTAGGGTTCATGTTCATCAAGGTTCATGATCAATCAACCAAAACTGTAGTTTTCTTGCATAATCAACCTTAATCAACATACATACAACCTAACTAACATGTTAACATCAACAAAACATCAAGATTTCAGCCCATGAACACTAATTTTGCAGTAGGGTTCGGCCCTAATGAAAAATCCACAAAATCATCAAAACTAACCTTCAATTCACGTATATACTTGTCAAGGAAGGTCCAAATCGCGTTCTAGTGCTTGGAATCGATCAAAACCATGAAGAATTGGGTGTTCTTTGCTGAAATTCGCAGAGAAGAGAGGGAGAGGGCTGCAGGTCGTGATATGGGGGAAAGGGTGGGGTTTGGGGTGTTTTATTTTAGCTAATTTACAAGAATACCCCCTCTAAAACTTGCATTTTGTTATTTTTTATAAAAATTAAGTTTTTAACTATTTGTAATCTGTTTTTAACTTAATAATATTAACATATAAACTAATGGTAACCCTTAGATATTTTATTTTGTAAAAACACAAGACATACGAAATAACACGCGCGTTTCCGCGTTACGCGATAAAATTCCCGAATAGTTTTTAAATCGCGTAAAAACATAAACATAAAATAGTAATCATCTTACCAACTAGATTATTATTAAATTAACATTATTATTATTATTAAGTCACCAACGTCAAACGACAACTAGTGTGTGCTTACGACGCGTGTATGTAAAACTTAACGGAACTAACGGAGTTTGCTAACGGAAAATCACCGGATGTCACACATTCATTCACACACGTACGGGTAGAAACCCATTTTTCATAAAAACTTGCATACATGTATTTCCAGCCCCAAAGCTTGTTTAAAACAGTTTAAAAAGGGGTTCTAGAAACTCACCTTAGCTGCTCTCGTGTATGGCTTCTTCAAAACCCGAGTGCAATGAGTTCAAACGCCTAAAAACCCACCAAAACACACACATAAACGTACATACACATACATGAGCATAAAATCGAACTAAAATAAGTCAAGAACACCAAAAAACCATCAAACTCTTACCTTAGTTCGACTTCTTCTTGTTCTTTCTTAAAAATCCGAGCTCTGCTCTTTCTCTCTCTAGAATCCGATTGCAAAAGGTGAGGTGCAGCCCACATGGGCGGCCATACCACCTTTTGTACCCACTTTTATTCTTTTTGTCATTTTAACACTTTCAACCCCTCTACTTGGGTTAAATTATACTTTCTCCTTTTTATTTGCTTTCATTCTTTCTTTCTCGTCTATAAAAATATCCGGGTGTTACAAGTCCACCCCCTTATATAGGTTTCGTCCCCGAAACCTGTTATTCCTCAAACAGATGAGGGTAATGCTGCCTCATCTCTCCTTCAGTCTCCCATGTAGACTCAGATCCCTTCCTATGCTTCCACTGTACACGCACAAGAGGAACCACATTATTCCTTAACCTTTTCTCCTTTCGTTCAATGATCGCCATTGGTTGCTCCACATAATTGAGTCGTTCATCTACTTTGATATCTTCTAGTGTTACAACCATATCCTCGTCTGCTAAACACTTCCGCAGATGAGATTCATGGAATGTTAGGTGAATTCCACTTAACTCATCGGGTTGTTCTAGCCTATAGGCCACCTCTCCTACTCGGGCAATGATTCGGAAAGGTCCTATATACCTCGGGCTCAACTTGCCCCACTTTCTAAACCGAATGATACCCTTCCAAGGTGAGACTTTCAACATAACCCTGTCACCCACCTGGGACTCAATCGGTCTACGTCTTTTATCAGCATACGACTTTTGTCTATCTTTGGCTGCCTTCATAAAGGCTTTGATCTTTTCTAGTTTCTCAGTCATAGCCTCAATCACCTCGATACCTCCCAACTCTTTCTGACCAATGTCACCCCAACAAACGGGTGTCCTACATCTCCTACCGTATAACATCTCGTACGGCGGCATGCCAATGCTGGCATGATAACTATTATTGTATGAGAATTATGCTAATGACAGATGGTCATCCCAACTTCCTCCAAATCGATCAGGCATGCTCGAAGCATGTCCTCGAGTGTCTGGATTATCCTTTCAGACTGACTGTCCATCTGAGGATGATACGCCTTGCTGATGTGTAACCTCGTTCCCATTGCATCGTGGATTTTCTTCCAAAACTTGGATGTAAACCGAGTGTCACAATCAGATACAATAGACACCGGTACGCCATGATGAGCTACAATCTCCTTGATGAATAAATCCGCTAATCTCTCGGAGGAATACGTCTCTTGGATCGGTAGGAAGTGAGCACTCTTCGCCAAACGGTCAACTATCACCCATATGGCATCATACCCTCTCGGGGTACGCGGTAACTTGGTAATGAAGTCCATGGTGATATGCTCCTACTTCCACTTGGGTATATCCGAAGGTTGGATTTTCCCGTACGGTTTCTGATGTTTTGCCTTCACTCGTAAACAAGTAAGGCACTTACTCACATATTCCGCCATGTCGCGCTTCATACCCGGCCACCAATAAAGTACATCTTGGTAGCACCGGGATGAATGGAATATCGAGTCTTATGAGCCTCGTCCATGATCTTTCCACGTAGATCCCCATAACTAGGAATCCACATCCGTCCGAATCGGGTCCTAACACCAAGAGTGTTCTCACCCAGTTCCGTAACTAGACCTTTCATCCTTTCGAAGTTAAGATGATCTTCTTTCAAAGCCTCATCTTGAAACTCCTTGACCTGTGTCATCACATCCGAGGTCATAATCAACTGATAAGCTTTCACCCTAATCGGCTCGGGTCTCTCTTTTCAGCTAAGGGCATCTGCACCACCACGTTGGCCTTGCCCGAATGGTAATGGATTTCACAATCGTAATCCTTTATGAGCTCCAACCATCGTCTCTGCCTCATATTCAAATTCTTCTGCTCAAAGAAGTACTTCAAGCTTTTATGGTCAGTGAAGATGGTGCACTTCATCCCGTATAGGTAGTGCCGCCAAATCTTCAAGGCAAAAACCACAGCTATTAACTCCAAATCGTGTGTAGGGTAGTTGACTTTATGGATCTTTAGCTGTCGAGATGCGTAAGCTATCACCCTTCCACGTTGCATTAATACGCAACCTAGCCCAGAATACGAAGCATCCGAATATACCACTAAGTCTTCATTCCCTTCGGGTAATGTCAAGACAGGAGCTTGCGTCAACCTCATCTTTAACTCGTCAAAAGCATCCTCCTGTTCTCGACCCAACACTACCTTCACATTTTTGCGAGTCAACTTTGTCAAAGGTGTTGAAAAAGACTTGGATGAATCTTCGATAATATCCCGCCACTCCTAAGAAACTACGGATCTCGGATGGCGTCTTGGGGGACTTCCATTGCATCACCGCCTCCACCTTTGCCGGGTCTACCATAATCCGCTCGGGATTTACCACGTGACCCAAGAACTGAACTTCGCGTAACTAGAACGCGCACTTGGGGAACTTGGCATACAACTTTTCCTTTCTCAACGTCTCCAACACCTCCCGAATGTGACCGTCATGCTCTTCTTCGCTCTTCGAATAAATCAGGATATCATCAATAAACACAATCATTGATTTATCTAACATCAACCAACACACTTGATTTATCAAATCCATAAAGGCAGCTGGCGCGTTGGTTAAACCAAAAGACATAACGAGAAACTCGTAGTGTCCATAACGCGTGCGAAAAGCTGTCTTAGGAATGTCTTGCTCCTTCACTTTCAACTGATGGTAGCCAGATTGAAAATCTATCCTCGAGAACCAACTGGCACCTTGGAGCTGATCAAACAAGTCATCGATCCTCAGTAATGGTTACCGATTCTTCACCATCAACTTGTTCAACTCACGGTAGTCGATGCACATTCTCATACTACCATCCTTCTTCTTCACGAACAAGACCGGAGCACCCCAAGAAGAGATACTCGGTCTAATGAAACCCTTATCAAGCAACTCCTGTAGTTGCTCCATCAATTCCTTCATCTCAGTCGGAGCCAACCGATACAGTGCCTTAGCTACAGGCTAAGCACAGGGTATCAAGTCAATTTGAAACTCGGTTTCACGATCCGGTGGCACACTTGGTAAGTCTTCTGGGAACACATCGGGAAAGTCACACACCACTTGTACATCAGACAATTGTGGTGTTGACGTGTCCACATCCTTCACGTAGGCCAAATAAGCACTACATCCACGCCTCATGCACTTTCCCGCCACCGCCATCGAAATCACCTTCGGAATCATCGTAACTCGATCACCGTGTATCGTCACCGAACTCCCATCAGGCGCTGTCAATCTAATCATCTTCTTGTGACACACAATTTTCGCCTCGTAGTCCGCTAACCAATCCATTCCTAGGACTACATCAAATCCACCTAGGGGCATCACATGTAACTTAGCAGCAAACCTATGACCTTCTAATTCTATGGCATAGTCCTCTATCACATCAGTAACTCTAAGCAACTCTAGTGGACTTACCAATAGCAGTTTCTACATCGAAGGGCTCATCAATACGTCTACTACTAACCGGAAATTTAGCACAGAAAGCAGCAACAATAAAACTCCTACTAGCACCAGAATCAAATAACACAGAAGCAAGAGTTTGATTTACTAGAAACGTACCTAACACAATGTCGGGGTCCAGCCTAGCCTCCTCCCTGGTCATCGTGAATGCTCTAGTGCTTGTCCTTTGCTCCTCGGTTCCGGTCCACTTCCCTGCTCCAGAACTCAATGCACTCGGCTTCTTGCACTCCCTGCTCAGGTGGCCTACTTCACCACAGTCGAAGCACCTCGCTGCTTTGCAATCTATAAAGATGTGGTTGGGCTTCCCGCACTTGAAACAAACATTTAGCCCTAGCCTGCACTCACCAGCGTGCTCCTTCCCACACCTACCGCACTTCTTCACTCCCGAGCCTGTAGCAACCACCCGTCGATCATCCACCCTCGCTTTCTTGTTATTCGAGGTAAAGCTGCCATGCCCAAACCGTTTTCGGTTCCAGTTCCGGTCATCACCACCTGTCTTCTTCCTTTAGACCACTATCACCCCCCTCTCATCATACAACCTTCCAGCCAAATCAACTACCGACCTAAACGTACTCGGTTGGGCGGCGATCATGTGCCTACAGATATCCGTCGGCAAGCCTTGGATGTATCTTTTGATCTTTTGTGACAGGGGCGTCACCTGTTTTAGCACCGGTCGTGCCATCTCGTTGAACTTGGTGGTGTACTGCTAATGTGTCATGGTCCCCGCCTCCAATTGCAGGAACTCTCTCTCTACCTTGTCCAACTCCCGATGAGGACAGAATTCCTCAATCACAAACTTCTTTAACTCTGGCTCATTCTACTAATCACCCTACTACCTTTGGCTTGGACAATGTTGTCCCACCAACATAGAGCCGAGTGCACAAACGAATGAGTGGCAAACTTCACCTTCTGGTCCTCCCGAACTCACTGATTTCAAGGACAGCCTCCATCTCCCTCACCTATCGGTGAGCAGCAGCAGCAGTGCCATTACCATCAAAAGTAGGGGGCTTGCATCTCTGAAATGCCCCATAGTTACAGCCTCGTGCTACCTCCGGCACAAGCTCTTCTTCCTCCTTTTCCTTATCAGTAGGATAACCGTCTCGGTCTCGGGTTGTTCTCTCCCTCCCGAGGACCTGTTCCTATCCCTCCTCTCTCCTTCTCTAACAGCCTTAATCACTTTAGTCACTACAGACGACAAGATTGTCTGCATGACCTGATGAACCTCCCCCACCACGGCCTCCTTCACCGAGGCTCTCAAATTAGCACTTTCATCACCACCCTCCTGATGAGGGGTCTTAGGCTCCTCATGGGTCACCTTTTCAACCCTAGGCCTCCCCCTTGTGACCCGTGGTCCAGCACCACGTCCACCACGTACTGCGCATCATGAAGCCTTAGAAGATCCTCATCCAGCCATCGTCTAACTCACTATAAGATTCAAATAGTAACACGGTCATTCAAGGTAATAGCTCAGTTCATGTCAAGTATAGTAAGTCCCAAATTACAGTGGCCAGTTGTGATTAGTCACTTACTTTACTATAACACCCGGAGATTTTCTTTGAAGCCGATGAAAGAAGAAAAAAATAAAGCCCAAAGTCGAGGGACCAAACTTGCTAAACGGGAATAAATTTGGATGAGTGGGGGTATAAAAGGGGGAGGGTAGCCCACACCCTCCCCATTCTTGCCAAAAACTCAGCCAAGGGAGAAGAGAAGGAGAAAAAGGGAGAAAAGCTTGGTTAGGGTGGATTCGAGCGTGAAAATCAAAGTGTAGCAGGTCAAATCGAAGATCTACTCGACGGGATTGTTTGTATGAGTTCTAGGACCCCTCTTTTACATGTTTTTGAATGATTTGGGGCTGGAACACATCTGAAAATCATTTTGGGTAATTTGGGTGCAAACCCGTTTTTGTATGTATGTGTATGTGTATGATTCGTTTGGGTCTTAATTTCGGGCTTGGTTGTGCTTGAATGGTGTCGTGGTATGCTTCCTTAAGGTTTAGAATGGCTGATTTGAGCTTAAAATAGGTTTGGAAGAGTTTGGAGGTTGAACTTGGAAGCTGCAGTTCAGGATGAACTGCATTCTGCGCCCAGCTAGAGCTATGCGACTGGAGGTCCATGAGTCCGAATGGCATGTGATTGGGTCCATCCGCATGAAAGGAGTGTGGCTGAGGTTCATTTGAATGAAAGTAATACGACTGAATGAGATGCAGATGAAGGTCATGCGACTGAATGGAATGCGGATGAAGGTCATGCGACTGAAGGTCATACGAATGGAGTCCATACGCCTGTGAGTCATGCGATTGAGGTTCATACGCATGAAAGGTGTGCGACTGAGGGCCACTCGCATGAAGGTCATGCGACTGAGGCCCATACGCCCGGAGGTCATGCGACTGAGATTCATTCGCATGGGAAGCATGCTATTGGAGGCTATGCGACTGGAGGTCCATTCGCCTGAGTGTTCTCATACGCATGGAAGACCATGCGACCGAATAGGGTCCATACGGCCGAATGACCATAGTATTGTCTGACTTTCGGGAAAGTGTGGATGTAGGCTCGGACCTTTGGGGTTGTAGATGATGTGATGGGCATGGATGATGTAAGATGATTTATGATGATGAGCTGATGATGATGATGACGCGATGCATGACGATGTGTGATGCCGTATGGTTTATATGATATGATGCGCGCGATTCACGTGATGTTTGATGTTGTGTGATTGTGTATGCTGTATGTTATGCATGATGTATGTTATGGGTGTGCGATGTTGCCTTGTGTGATTGATGTTGTATGTTGTTATGTTCCTTCGTATGATGTATGTTTATCTCTCCTGTGGCTTTGCGTGTTACGTTAATGAATGAATGAAAAGTATTATGTAATGTAAAGTGTAAGATAATGAAAAGAGGAACGTAATGAAAGAATGCATGCGTTAATGAACGAATGAAAGTAAGAAAGGCTTGCAAGCAAATGCATGAGGTGAGCGACCCTGTTGTCGCAACAGACTCGAAAGGGGTCCTTGTCACGTACTCTGGTACTGTTTCAGTCTTCGAACATGAGTCGGGGGTTTGGTTACAGGCCCCGGCACAGTATCAGTCTTCGGACATGAGTCGGGGGTATTGCGTGAGGCAGGATCGAGATAAAAGAGGAACGAATTGCGTATCCCGGTACAGTGTCAATCTTCGGACATGAGTCGGGGGTTTATTTATCAGGCCCTGGCACAGTATCAGTCTTCAGACATGAGTCGGGGATATTCCATGAGACAAGATAATGAGGTGAGCGGCCTTGTGTTGCAACAGACTCGGATAGAGTTCAATCCATGTGATTGACTCGAATGGGATCTTTGTCGCGTATCCCGGTGCTGTGTCAGTCTTCGGACATGAGTTGGGGTTTGTGTACAGGCCCCAGCACAGCATCAGCTTCCGAGCATGAGTCGGGGATATTGCATGAGACAAGATTCGAGTAATGAGGAGTAATGAGCGATGAAATGAATGAATGAACGAATGATGATGAAGATAATAACAATAATTATTATCAGTATGTATGTATGATGTATGTCAGCTGACGCATGTAAAGGTACGAGAAAAGAGTAAGAGAAAATAAAGTAAAAGACAGTGAAAAGTATATACGAAAGTATGAATTAGAAAGATAATTATGAAAGAACGAATGTATTAAATGAACGAATGAGAGATGAATGATAATGATGTACATTGAATGAACGAAAGTTAACGAACGAATGATGAAGATAATAATGATATTATCTATGTGTACGTACGATGTGTGATCACGTTCTAAAGTATAGTACGATTTGAAAGGAAGTAAAGAACGTTTTAAATCGAAAGAAAAGTATGTTTTATTAAAACTAGAACTCACTCAGCAACGCTGACTTTGATGTGTTTCCAGTTGGCAGGTATGTTGCTGAGGATGGCACGAGGCGACTACTCAGTTCTTTTAGGATGACATCCATTGTTATAATGCTTTTGTAAGGGAATGTAAAATATATTTGTAATTCGTTAACGACGTATTGTTTTCCAAAAGCTATTATGTTTAAATGAAATGTATGTTTAAATGTTTCCGCTGTAATGCTTTTATGTAAGAAGATGAAAATATATGTTTTATATGCGATGATTGACCAGCTGTAAGCGTCCCGGGATCGGGGCCTTACAAGTTGGTATCAGAGCTAAAGTTTAAGTGAAACGGGTAAATTTTCAAAATAAACCTTAACTTAAACTGAAAATAGGACAGAAGGGGAAGGGATGCTAGTCTGAGTAGCTGCGTGCCATCAGGTATTTTTATAATGTTAATCGGTATTATGTGCGCATGTTAAGTGGTTTATGTGCTGCTTGTAGATTTAGATACTGATGTAGTCGGGATAGGTCATGCTTGGGATATGAAGAGTAAAGTAAGAGGCTAATCACAACTGGACACTGTAATTAGGGACTTACTAGACTTGACATAAACTGTACTGTTCCATTGAATGGTCGTGTTGGTGTTTGAACCTTTCAATGTGTTAAAGGATGCTGGCGGTAGATCTTCTAAGGCTTCACGTGGTGGAGGTCATGGTGGATGTGGTGCTGAACCACGAGTCACAAGTGGAAGGCCTAGGGCCGAAGAGGTGGCTCATGAAGAGCCTGAGACACCTCATCCAGAGGGCGGAGATGAAAGTGCTAACTTGAGAGCCTTAGTGAAGGAGGCGGTAGTGGAAGAAGTTCATCAGGTCATGCAGACGAACCTACAGTCTGTGGTGACCGAAGTGATTAAGGCGGTACGAGAAGGAGAGAGGAAGGAGAGGAACAGGTCCTCGAAAGGACGTGAGCAACCGGAAACTAAGACGGTTCTCTCCGATGAGGAGGAGGAGGAAGAAGAGCCTGTGCAGGAGCCGGCACGAGGCTGTAACTACGTGGTTTTTCAAAGGTGCAAGCCCCCTACCTTTGACGGTAACGGTACTGCTGCTGCTGCTCACCGATGGGTGAGAGAGATGGAGGTGGTACTCAATATTAGCAAGTGCCGAGAAGATCAAAAGGTGAAGTTTGCTACCCACTCATTTGTGGACTCGGCCCTGTGCTGGTAGGACAACATTGTCCAAGCCAAGGGTACCAAAGCAATCGGGAGAATGAGGTGGCCAGAGTTAAAGAAGTTGGTGATCGAGGAGTTCTGTCCTCATAGGGAAATGGACATGGTTGAGAGAGAGTTTCTGCAGCTGGAGGCGGGAACGATGACACACCAGCAGTACACGACAAAGTTCAATGAGATGGCAAGGCTGGTGCCAGACTAAGTGA
The DNA here is from genome assembly GCA_024085815.1 of Flaveria linearis. Taxonomy (NCBI): domain Eukaryota; kingdom Viridiplantae; phylum Streptophyta; class Magnoliopsida; order Asterales; family Asteraceae; genus Flaveria; species Flaveria linearis. The sequence goes on along the minus strand of CM044003.1, from coordinate 33,965,112 downwards.
CGCCAGTGTCACGAAAGATCAAGAGGTATATTCAAGGTCTGCCGACAGATATTCGTAGACATCTGATCGCTGCCCGACCAGGCACGTATAGGTTGGCGGTCGATCTAGTGGGAAGGTTGTACAACGAGCGGGAGGTGATGGTGATAATGGACGAAGAGGAGGAGCGAGCCTATGTTAAGAAGGGGAAAGGAAGGCGAGATAATGATGGTGGAGGTAAGGCGACGAGGGACGATGATCGGAAGAGAATAGAAAGGAGCGGAGAGGTATGCAAGAAATGTGGTGGAGGCCATGAGGGGGAGTGTAAGTGGGGACTGAACGCCTGCTTCCAGTGTGGAAAGGAAGGCCATAGGGCGAGGGATTGCCGCATGGTTAAGTGCTACGACTGTGGCGAGACTGGACACCTGAGAAGGGATTGTAAGAAGTCAAGGGCTGGAAACTCTAGTACGAGGAAGGAGAACAGAGGGTGAAGGCTAGAGATTTTGCCATGACCAAGAGGAGGCTATAGCGGACTTCGACTTGACGTCAGGTACGTTTTTGGTAATTTATATTTGTGCATCTATGCTTTGAATGCGGTGCTAGTAGTATTTTCTTTCCTACTGCTTTCTGTTGTAAGTTGCAGGTTAGTAGTAGGAACATCGATGAGCCCTTCGATGTAGGAAATGTTATTAATAAATCCACTAGGTTACTTGATACCCTAGAGGATTGCGTGATGGAATTGAGAAAGCATTTGTTGCCGCTAGACCGTTCGGGACAGACTTGGGTGGATAGGCGTACACCATAAGATGAATTTACTGACACCCAATAAGGCAATCACCGAGTGTTGTAGGAAGGTGGTTTAATCAAACACGTCCGAAAAGAGTTCGGTGCCAACCTACGACGATGGAGTAACGATAAAGGCCTCGCCTTGGAAAAGAGAATCATTCGATTCAGAAAGCAAGGAGAGTGAACACCAAGGTATATGGGACCATCCCCAAATGGTTGATCAGGAAGGAACAGTGGCATGTCGTCGGGAGCTACCTGATGAGTTAAGTGGAAGTCGTCTGACATTCCATGTATCTTGTTTAAGAAAGTGCTCGATCGATGAAAGTATGATCGTGCCACTGGAGGACATAGAGATGGATAAAGTATTCAACTACAAGAGGCAACTGATGGTTGTTTCCGATAGAAGGGAAGAGAAGGGTTAAGGAGAATGGTGGTTTCACTTTTGTGGACGAAGTGGAGCCTAAAGGGATCTCAACCTACGTGTGAGATCAAGGGAGAGGTGAGACAGTATTACCCGCAAATGTTCGAGAAGTAACATGTTTCGAGGACGAAACCTATATAAGGGGGGTGGACTTGTAACACCCGGAAATTTTCTTTGAAGTCGACGAAAGAAGAAAAGAAATAAAGCCCAAAGTCGAGGGACCAAACTTGCCAAACGGGAAGAAACTTGGATGAGTGGGTGTACAAAAGGGGGACGGCAGCCCACACCCTCACCATTCTTGCCAAAAACTAAGCGAAGGGAGAAGAGAAGGAGAAAAAGGGAGAAAAGATTGGTTCGGGTGGATTCGAGCGTGAAAATCGAAGTGTAGCATGTCAAATCGAAGCTTTACTTGACGGGATTGTTTGTCTGAGTTCTAGGACCCCTCTTTTACACGTTTTTGAATGATTTTGGGGCTGGAACACATCTAAAAATTGTTTTTGGGTATTTTGGGTGCAAACCCCTTTGTGTATGTATGTGTATGTGTATGATTGATTTGGGTCTTGATTTCAGGCTTGGTTGTGCTTGAATGGTGTCGTGGAATGCTTCCCTAAGGTTTAGAATGACTGATTTGAGCTTAAAAGAGGTTTGGAAGAGTTTGGAGGTCGAACTTAGCAGCTGCAGTTCGGGATGAACTACATTCGGCGCCCAGCTATGGCAATGCGACTGGAGGTCCATGCGTCCGAATGGCATGCTACCGGGTCCATACGCACGAAAGGAGTGCGGCTGAGGTTCATTCGCACGAAAGTAATGTGACTGAATGAGATGCGGATGAAGGTCATGCGACTGAATGGAATGCGGATGAAGGTCATGTGACTGAAGGTCATACGACTGTAGACCATACGCCTGTGAGTCGTGCGATTGAGATTCATACGCATGAAAGGTGTGCGACTGAGTGCCACTCGCATGAAGGTCATACGACTGAGGTCCATACGCCTGGAGGTCATGCGACTGAGATTCATTCGTATGGGAAGCATGCTATTGGAGGCTATGCGACTGGAGGTCCATTCGCCTGAGTTTTCTCATACGCATGGAAGACCATGTGACCGAATAGGGTCCATACGCCCGAATGACCATAGTATTGTCTGACTTTCGGGAAAGTGGGGATGTAGGCTCGGACCTTTGGGGTTGTAGATGATGTGATGGGCATGGATGATGTAAGATGATTTATGATGATGAGCTGATGATGATGATGACGCGATGCACGATGATGAGTGATGCCGTATGGTTTATATGTTGTGATGCGCGTGATTTGTGTGATGTTTGATGTTGTGTGATTGTGCATGTCTTATGTTATGCATGATGTATGTTATGGGTGTGTGATGTTGCCTTATGTGATTGATGTTGTATGTTGTTATGTTTCTTCGTATGATATATGTTTATCTTTCTTGTGGCTCTGCGTGTTACGTTAATGAATGAATGAAAAGTATTATGTAACGTAAAGTGGAAGATAATGAAAAGAGGAACGTAATGAAATAATGAATGCGCTAATGAACGAATGAAAGTAAGAAAGGCTTGCTAGCAAATGTATGAGGTGAGCGACCCTGTTGTCGTAACAGACTCGAAAGGGGTCCTTGTCGCGTACTCCGGTACTGTGTCAGTCTTCGGACATGAGTCGGGGGTTTGGTTACAGGCCCTGGCACAGTATCAGTCTTCGAACATGAGTCGGGGGTATTGCGTGAGGCAGGATTGAGATAAAAGAGGAACGAATCGCGTATCCCGGTACAGTGTCAATCTTCGGACATGAGTCGGGGGTTTGTTTATCAGGCCCCGGCACAGTATCAGTCTTCGGACATGAGTCGGGGATATTGCATGAGACGAGATAATGAGGTGAGCGACCTTGTGTTGCAACAGACTCGGATAGAGTTCAATCCATGTGATTGACTCGAATGGGATCTTTGTCACGTATCCCGGTGCTGTGTGAGTCTTTGGACATGAGTCGGGGGTTTGTGTACAGGCCCCAGCACAACATTAGCTTTCGAGCATGAGTCGGGGATATTGCATGAGACAAGATTCGAGTAATGAAGAGTAATGAGCGAGGAAATGAATGAATGAACGAATGATGATGAAGATAATAATAATAATTATTATCAGTATGTATGTATGATGTATGTCAACTGACGAATGTAAAGTACGAGAAAAGAGTAAGTGAAAAGAAAGTAAAAGACAGTGAAAAGTATATACGAAAGTATGAATGAGAAAGATAATTATGAAAGAACGAATTATTAAATGAACGAATGAGAAATGAATGATAACGATGTACATTGAATGAACAAAAGTTAACGAATGAATGATGAAGATAATAATGATATTATCTATGTGTACGTACGATGTGTGATCACGTTCTAAAGTATAGTACGATTTGAAAGGAAGTAAAGAACATTTTAAATCAAAAGAAAAGTATGTTTTATTAAAACTAGAACTCACTCAGCAACATTGACTTTGATATGTTTCCAGTTGGCAGGTATGTTGCTGAGGATGGCACGAGGCGACTACTCAGTTCTTTTGGGATGGCATCCATTGTTATAATGCTTTTGTAAGGGAATGTAAAATATATTTTGTAATTCATTAACGACGTATTGTTTTGCAAAAGCTATTATGTTTAAATGAAATGTATGTTTAAATGTTTCTGCTGTAACGCTTTTATGTAAGAAGATGAAAATATATGTTTTATGTGCGATGATTGACCAGCTGTAAGCGTCCCGGGAATGGGGCCTTACAAGTTGATATCAGAGCCAAAGTTTAAGTGAAACGGGTAAATTTTCAAAATAAACCTTAACTTAAACTGAAAATGGGACGGAAGGGGAAGGGATGCCAGTCTGAGTAGCTGCGTGCCATCAGGTATTTTCGTAATGTTAATCGGTATTATGTGCGCATGTTATATGGTTTATGTGCTGCTTGTAGATTTAGATACTAATGTAGTCAGGGTAGGTAATGCTTGGGATATGAAGAGTAAAGTAAGCGACTAATCACAGCTGGCCACTGTAATTAGGGACTTACTAGACTTAACATAAACTGTGCTGTTCCCTTGAATGGCCGTGTTGGTGTTTGAACCTTTCAGTGTGTTAAAGGATGGCTGGTGGTAGATCTTCTAAGGCTTCACGTGGTGGAGGTAGTGGTGGACGTGGCGCTGAACCACGAGTCACAAGTGGAAGGCCTAGGGCCAAAGAGGTGGCTCATGAAGAGCCCGAGACCCCTCATCCAGAGGGCGGAGATGAAACTGCTAACTTGAGAGCCTTAGTGAAGGAGGCGGTAGTGGAAGAAGTTCATCAGGTCATGCAGACGAACCTACAGTCTGTGGTGACCGAAGTGATTAAGGCGGTATGAGAAGGAGAGAGGAAGGAGAGGAACAGGTCCTCGGAAGGACGTGAGCAATCGGAAACTGAGATGGTTCTCTACGATGAGGAGGAGGAGGAAGAAGAGCCTGTGCAGGAGCCGGCACGAGGCTATAACTACATGGTTTTTCAAAGGTGCAAGCCCCCTACCTTTGACGGTAACGGTACTGCTGCTGCTGCTCACCGATGGGCGAGAGAGATGGAGGTGGTACTCAATATCAGCGAGTGTCGAGAAGATCAAAAGGTGAAGTTTGCTACCCACTCATTTGTGGACTCGGCCCTGTGATGGTGGGACAACATTGTCCAAGCCGATGGTACCAAAGCAATCGGGAGAATGAGGTGGCCAGAGTTGAAGAAGTTGGTGATCGAGTAGTTCTGTCCTCATAGGGAAATGGACAAGGTTAAGAGAGAGTTTCTGCAGCTGGATGCGGGAACGATGACACACCAGCAGTACACGACAAAGTTCAATGAGATGGTAAGGCTGGTGCTAGACCAAGTGACGCCTGTGTCACGGAAGATCAAGAGGTATATTCAAGCTCTGCCGACAGATATTCGCAGACATCTGATCGCTTCCCAACCAGGCACGTATAGGTCGGCGGTCGATCTAGCGGGAAGGTTGTACAACGAGCGGGAGGTGATAGTGATAACGGACGAAGAGGAGGAGCGAGCCTATGTTAAGAAGGGGAAAGGAAGGCAAGATAATGATGGTGGATTTGTGTCTGAAGGTAAGGTGACGAGGGACAATGATCGAAAGAGAATAGAAAGAAGAGGAGAGTTATGCAAGAAATGTGGTGGAGGCCATGAGGGGGAGTGCAAGTGGGGACTGAACGTCTGCTTCTAGGGTGGGAAGGAAGGCCACAGGGCGAGGGATTGCCGCATAGTTAAGTGCTACGACTGTGGCGAGACTGGACACCTGAGCAGGGATTGTAAGAAGTCAAGGGCAGGAAACTCTGGTACGAGGAAGGAGAACAGAGGGTGAAGGCTAGAGCTTTTGCTATGACCAAGAGGAGGCTAGAGCGGACTTCGACTTGACGTCAGGTATGTTTATGGTAATTTATATTTGTGCATCTATGCTTTGAATGCGGTGCTAGTAGTAGTTTCGTTCCCACTGCCTTCTGTTGTAAGTTGCACGTTAGGAGCAGGAACATCGATGAGCCCTTCGATGTAGGAAATGTTATTAATAAATCCACTAGGTTACTTGATACTCTAGAGGATTGCATGATGGAATTGAGAAAGCATTTGTTTCTGCTAGACCGTTTGGGACAGACTTGGGTGGATAGGCGTACACCATAAGATGAATGAACTGACACCCAATAAGGCAATCACCGAGTGTTGTAGGAAAGTGGTTTGATCAAACACGTCCAAAAAGAGTTCGGTGCCAACCTACGGCGATGGAGTAATGATGAAGGCCTCGCCTTGGAAAAGAGAATCATTCGATTCAGAAAGCAAGGAGAGTGAACACCGAGGTATATGGGACCATCCCCAAATGGTTGATCCGGAAGGAACAGTTGCATGTCTTCGGGAGCTACCTGATGAGTTAAGTGGAAGTCATCTGACGTTCCATGTATCTTGTCTAAGAAAGTGCTCGATCGATGAAAGTATGATCGTGCCACTGGAGGACACATAGATGGATAAAGTATTCAATTACAAGAGGCAACTGATGGTTGTTTCTGATAGAAGGGAAGAGAAGGGTTAAGGAGATGGTGGTTTCACTTGTGTGGAGGTAGTGGAGCCTAAAGGGATCTCAGCCTACGTGTGAGATCAAGGGAGAGGTGAGACAGTATTATCCGCAACTGTTCGAGAAGTAACATGTTTTGAGGACGACACCTATATAAGGGGGGTGGACTTGTAACACCTGGAAATTTTCTTTGAAGTCGACGAAAGAAGAAAAGAAATAAAGCCCAAAGTCGAGGGACCAAACTTGCCAAACGGGAAGAAACTTGGATGAGTGGGGGTATAAAAGGGGGAGGGCAGCCCACACCCTCCCCATTCTTGCCAAAAACTAAGCCAAGGGAGAACAGATGGAGAAAAAGGGAGAAAAGCTTGGTTCGGGTGGATTCGAGCGATAAAATCGAAGTGTAGCAGGTCAAATCGAAGCTCTACTCGACGGGATTGTTTGTGTGAGTTCTAGGACCCCTCTTTTACACGTTTTGAATGATTTTGGGGCTGGACCACATCTGAAAATTGTTTTTGGGTATTTCGGGTGCAAACCCGTTTGTGTATGTATGTGTATGTGTATGATTCGTTTGGGTCTTGATTTCAGGCTTGGTTGTGCTTGAACAGTGTCATGGAATGCTTCCCTAAGGTTTAGAATGGCTGATTTGAGCTTAAAAGAGGTTTGGAAGAGTTTGGAGGCCGAACTTGGCAGCTGCAGTTCGGGATGAACTGCATTCTGCGCCCAGCTAGGGCAATGCGACTGGAGGTCCATACGTCCGAATGGCATGCGACTGGGTCCATACGCACGAAAGGAGTGCGGCTGAGGTTCATTCGCACGAAAGTAATGCGACTGAATGAGATGCGGATGAAGGTCATGCGACTGAATAGAATGCGGATGAAGGTCATGCGACTGAAGGTCATACGACAGGAGTCCATATGTCTGTGAGGTTCATATGGATGAAAGGTGGGCGACTGAGGGCCACTCGCATGAAGGTCATGCGACTGAGGTCCATACGCCTGGAGGTCATGCGACTGAGATTCATTCACATGGGAAGCATGCTATTGGAGGCTATGCGACTGGAGGTCCATTCGCCTGAATGATCTCATACGCATGGAAGACCATGCGACCGAATAGGGTCCATACGCCCGAATGACCGTAGTATTGTCTGACTTTCGGGAAAGTGGGGACGTAGGCTCGGACCTTTGGGGTTGTAGATGATGTGATGGGCATGGATGATGTAAGATGATTTATGATGATGAGCTGATGATGATGATGACGCGATGCATGACGATGTGTGATGCCGTATGGTTTATATGATGTGATGCGCGTGATTCGTATGATGTTTGATGTTGTGTGATTGTGCATGTTTTATGTTATGCATGATGTATGTTATGGGTGTGTGAGGTTGCCTTATGTGATTGATGTTGTATGTTGTTATGTTTCTTCGTATGATATATGTTTATCTTTCCTGTGGCTTTGCGTGTTACGTTAATGAATGAATGAAAAGTATTATATAGCGTAAAGTGGAAGATAATGAAAAGAGGAACGTAATGAAAAAATGAATGCGCTAATGAACGAATGAAAGTAAGAAAGGCTTGCAAGCAAATGTATGAGGTGAGCGACCCTGTTATCGCAACAGGCTCGAAAGGGGTCCTTGTCGCGTACTCCGGTACTGTGTCAGTCTTCGGACATGAGTCGGGGGTTTGGTTACAGGCCCCGGCACAGTATCAGTCTTTGGACATGAGTCGGGGGTATTGCGTGAGGCAGGATCGAGATAAAAGAGGAACAAATCGCGTATCCCGGTACAGTGTCAATCTTCGGACATGAGTCGGGGGTTTGTTTATCAGGCCCTGACACAGTATCAGTCTTCGGACATAAGTCGGGGATATTGCATGAGACGAGATAATGAGGTGAGCGACCTTGTGTTGCAACAGACTCGGATAGAGTTCAATCCATGTGATTGACTCGAATGGGATCTTTGTCGTGAATCTCGGTGCTATGTCAGTCTTCGGACATGAGTCGGGGGTTTGTGTACAGGCCTCGGCACAGCATTAGCTTTCGAGCATGAGTCGGGGATATTGCATGAAACAAGATTCGAGTAATGAAGAGTAATGAGCGAGGAAATGAATGAATGAACGAATGATGATGAAGATAATAATAATAATTATTATCAGTATGTATGTATGATGTATGTCAACTGACGAATGTAAAGTACAAGAAAAGAGTAAGAGAAAAGAAAGTAAAAGACAGTGAAAAGTATATACGAAAGTATGAATGAGAAAGATAATTATGAAAGAACGAATGTATTAAATGAACGAATGAAAAATGAATGATAACGATGTACATTGAATGAACAAAAGTTAACGAACGAATGATGAAGATAATAATGATATTATCTATGTGTACGTACGATGTGTGATCACGTTCTAAAGTATAGTACGATTTGAAAGGAAGTAAAGAACATTTAAATCTAAAGAAAAGTATGTTTTATTAAAACTAGAACTCACTCAGCAATGCTGACTTTGATGTGTTTCCAGTTGGCTGGTATGTTGCTGAGGATGGCACGGGGCGACTACTCAGTTCTTTTGGGATGACATCCATTGTTATAATGCTTTTGTAAGGGAATGTAAAATGTATTTTGTAATTCGTTAACGACGTATTCCTTTGCAAAAACTATTATGTTTAAATGAAATGTATGTTTAAATGTTTCCGCTGCAATGCTTTTATGTAAGAAGATAAAAATATATGTTCTATGTGCGATGATTGACCAGCTGTAAGCGTCCCGGGAACGGGGCCTTACATTTACTCTTCATACCCCAAGCATTTCCTATCCTGACTACATCGGTATCTAAATCTACTAAGGGCAAATAGATCAAATAACATGCGCACATGTTACCGGTTAACATTAAAGAAAATACCTGATGGCACGTAGCTACTCGGACTGGCATCCCTTCCCTTTGTCCCATTCTCAGTTTAAGTTTAGGTTTCTTTTGAAAATATTTACCCATTTCGCTTAAACTTTGGCTCTGATACCAACTTGTAAGGCCCCGTTCCCGGGCACCTCACAGTTAGTCATTCATCGCACATAAAACATACAATTATTTAAAACATCACAGCGGAAACTAATTAAAACCATTTCATATATTTTAATGACAACTTTTGCAAAGTAATACAATACAGTTAACTGTTGCAAAATATTATAATTGCATTACATCACAAAAATATCATTGTTATACTAATGGATGCCATCCTAAAAATGTCAAGTAGCTGCCCCGTGCCATCCTCAGCAACTCTTACTTGCCAACTGGAAAATATATAAAAGTTAGTGTTGCTGAGTGAGTTCTAGTTTTATAAATAAACTACCTTACTTTTGTTAAAACCCTTCTTTACTTTCATATGCGATCATACATCATACGTACAAATAGAGAATATTATTATTAGCTTTCATTATCATTCATTTTTCCATCACCATCATATTCAAAGCATTCTTTCATTTCTTGCTTTTCATTAACATTCTCTTACTTTCGTTCTCGTTCTTTCGTAACATCCTTTACAATACCCCGAACATTATGCACGAAGCTGATGTTGGGCCTGTGGTAATTAAACCACGAACATTGTGCACGAATCTGACCCAACCACCTAGGGCAAGTCATCTCTCCCATTCATTCAAACCAATTGGTAATACCCCGAACATTGTGCATGAAGCTGATGCTGGACCTGTGGTAATTAAACCATGAACATTGTGCACGAAGCTGATCCAGTCACCTAGGGCATACCAAAGGGCCTTGTCAATCTCAATGATTGGCCCTGTGTGCATCTTTTGGGGTAGCTAACCCGCATCACAGTTGAGCTAATGGCAACATGGTCGTGCACTTCCTTTCTTATTTGCTTGCAAGCAATTCTTTCGTTCATTACGTTTTACTTTTCATCTTTGTTATCTTTCACTTTGTTACATTTTTCTTTACGTTCTTCCATTCATTTTCCATACTACGTAAAGTAATAACATAATATTTAACGTATTTTATAACATAAAATAAATACGTATGAATACCATTAAGAGGTAACACATTATACATACCATATACCAATCGAACATTCCATCACCCCAAAACATCACATGATCATGCTTAAAATGGGTAATCATAGCCCATAAGTCAAATCAGGTCAAACCCTACAAATTCTATTTTTCCTAAAATTTCAGAAATAATTCTAAGTGTTTGGGCGCATGGGCACTATTTAGGCGTTTCTGCCCTGCTCAGGCGCTTTGCTACTATGCAGGCGTCTGGTCTTACACTTAGTCATCAACACTTAGACGCACGGGCCTTTTGGGCGCATGGTCACTATTCAGGCGCATGGGCATGACACTTAGCCATTATGGGCAAAACTTCAGGCATTTGGTTACTATTAAGGTGCATGGGGTTTAGGCGGTTGGGCACACTTAGACGGTTTTTGACCGTTGGGCGCATGGGCCACTGTTTAGGCGCATGGGCAACTAACTTGCACTAAATCAACATAAATTAGTCCCCAAGCATCATATATCATAATCTAAGCTTAAAGCTAACATTCTAAACATTATAACATGAACATACCCATAATAAATCCCAAACTTACACCTAAAACATACACATTCATTCACACACATACGGGTAGAAACCCATTTTTCATAAAAACTTGCATACATGTATTTTCAGCCCCAAAGTTTGTTTAAAATAGGTTAAAAAGGGGTTCTAGAAACTCACCTTAGCTGCTCTCGTGTATGACGTCTTCAAAACCCGAGTGCAATGTGTTCAAACGCCTAAAAGCCCACTAAAACACACAAACAAACGTACATACACATACATGGGCATAAACTCGAACTAAAATCAGTCAAGAACACCTAAAAACCATCAAACTCTTACCATAATTCGACTTCTTGTTCTTTCTTCAAAAATCCAAGCTCTGCTCTTTCTCTCTCTAGAATCCGATTGCAAAAGGTGAGGTGCAGCCCACATGGGCGACCATACCACCTTTTGTACCCACTTTTATTCTTTTTGTCATTTTAACACTTTCAATTCCTCTACTTGGGTTAAATTACATATTCTCCTTTTTATTCGCGTTTATTCTTTCTTTCTCATCTATAAAAATATCCGGGTGTTACAGTAAAAAGTGAGGAAAAATTAAAAATGGTGAGAACGATTATTATCTATTAGATCTTACTTTCAAGGGCTAAAAAAATCTGATAGCATAATGGTAAATAATTGATACTTTAAAGGGTAGTCCATTGGTATTTTACTATTAATCACATTTTTAAGTTTCACCTTTTTTTAAACACTCATAACTTTACACACAACATTATTTTTAAAAAAAAACTTAAACGATAAAAACAATCAATTTTTATCTTTAAAAACAATATTTTTCATGCATAAAAAACAAAGTTTTTTTCATGAAATTTCAAGTCATTGTGTAACATTCGTTAGTTCATTGTTTAATATTCATCAACTTATTTTGTAATATCAGGTCATTTGGTAATATTAAACAGATTATTGTGGGTAATATTAAACATTTATTATGCATTATGTTTTTTATAATTGATGATTTTCAAATAACATAATGCTAAAAAGAAATATTTTTTACATTTTAAGTTCATTATGTAGTCATGCTCAGGTCCTTGTGTAATCCTTATCAAGCAGCTCATCATATTTATTGTTAATCATCGAGTTTAGTGTTAGTCATTGTGTTACCCATTGTATTTAATGTTAACCATTGTGTTTTTAAAATAGTGATTTTCGAATAACACAATGATAAAAAAGTATATTTTTTATATTTTTTCAGTTCATTGTGTAATCCTATTCGGGTCATTGTGTAATCCCTGTCAATCAGCTCGTTGTGTCTATTGCTAATAAACGAGTCTAGTTTTGGTTATTGGGTTACCCATTATGTCTAATGTTGACTATTGTGTTATGCATTTTGTTTTTTAAAATTATGATTTTCAAATAACACAATGGTAAAAATATAAAATTTTTATGTTTTTCAGTTTATTATGTAATTCTGATCATGTTATTTTGTAATTCTTGTCAAAGCATCTCATTATATATATGGCTAATAATCAAGTCTAGTGCTGGTTATTGTGTAATCCATTATGTTTAATGTTGATCATTGTGTTATGTATTGTATTTTTTGAATTGATGATTTTCGAATAATACAATAATAAGAAATGTAAACTTTTTGTTTCAAGTTCGTTGTGTATTTATCATTAGATAATTGTGTAATTTTTGAAGATTACACAATGATCTATCAAAATTACACAATGAGTTTAAAAAACTTTATTTTTTCATATAAACACTATACGCGTTTTAAAGATTAAAAAATTCTTATTTTTATAGTGTAATTTTTTCAAAAATATAATATCTTATTTAAAAGTTATAAATGTTAAAAAAATGGAACTTGAGAAGGGGAAATATTACTAATTTTGCCCCCAACCTAATTTTGATCAAAATGACAAATGTCAATATTTTAATCCTTTTTACACTTTTTAGTTTTAAAAAACTTTGTATTTGAAGCCTTTCCTTTTAAGTTATGATTTGGAGATAAGTAAGAAAACATAATTTCGTTTTTAATTAAAGTGAATTGTCGTTTTTCTCCCTGTGGTTTGGTCATATTTGACATTTTCATCCCCAAAAGATTTTTTTTACATCTAGCTTCCCAAGGTTTTAATAATTTGCAATTTTCATTCAAAAAAATAAATTTTTAATTTAAAATGTTAAATCATCTACCATTAAAGGAGTAATTGTGTAATTTTGCATATAAAGACAATATCTTAGTTTATGCTAATGTATAATTGTTAAAATTTTCATTCACGTGTTATTGTTTGATTCACGAAACTTAAATCAGACATTTTATCTTTTTATCTACGAATCTTCATCATGAATGAATTACGAGATCGTTAGCTTCATCGGTAGGGGAGTTTTGGTGGCGATTAGCTGATCAGGACCCCATTGCGAATGAATTGTATAATAGAGGTTATCGCCTCTAGTCGTCATCTTTCTTCTATCGTGATTTAGTGTCACTCGATTTATGGTTATGTAATTAAAGGTTTTTGTTTTGTTGTTTAAAGGGTAAATTTGTCAATTAAAATGTTTACCATTGAAATATATAGAATTCAATTTTTTTTGGGACGGAAATCAATTTAAATAAATAGAGTTAAAATTTTTTTGGACGAAAATGACAACCTTCTGAAACTTTTGGGAGCCATATGCAAAAAAAAAATTCTTTTTTAAACGAAAATGACAATATGACCAAACAAAGTAAAATGACAATTCACTCTTTAATTTTAATAAATATGCAGGTTATTTAGGAAACAGTTTTAAACTATTTCAAAACATACTATGTGATTCGTGATGCTTTTAGAAAATGATATGTGACATAAAAGATGTTTGTAAATTAAAATAGTAAAAATATATATTTTTCTATGGTTAATTTTTGATATTTCACTAAGAGACAAATATATAATTATGTATTGTATATATTATTGAAATCTCAGTTGCATTTTCTTTCGCATTCATCGTATTTCTTATAACACCTATCACATGCATCCCCAATCATGTTACAACAAAATCTTAGATCAGGACAATCGAGTCCAAAACATGCTGGTTGTGTCGCATTCATTAGACCTTTGATTCCACTTGGGGCACCTATAAATTTAAATAAAAATTATTATTAACTTTCGTATCACTCTACGTTAATGCTTTAACAAGAAGATGCTAAATGTAATTTTTCTTATTTCTAGAAATTTCTTATACCAATAAAGTAATATTACTGAAGAAAAATTGAAACAAATTATAAAAATCATGTATAAACAGTAATAGGAAAATTATCATGTTTGTAGGTTATACGTCATGGGTGACACGTATTTTTACGTGTGCATCCCTTTTGCTTAAAACACATATATTCAATTATTTATTTATTTATTTATGTGTTGTGTTTGGTAATGGAGTTAAATAATGGACTTGTAAAAATGTGTGCCCACAAGACAAACGTAAAACCTACAAATACAAAAAGGGATAAGTTCAGCTTTTGTGGAAACTTTGATTTTAGCTTTTGTGGAAACTTTAATCGGTGCATGTAATATATAATGGTGATATATTTTAACAAATTTATTCTATCTAGCACAATTATTATTTTAATTTACAAATATAACAAAACGCAAAGTTAGTGATAAGATACCTGCACTCATGACAACAAAGGTGATACTGATAAAGAGAGTTAGCATATGATTGTTTTCCATGACAAATTCTTTCAACTATAAATATATTCTTTAAGAAAGAAAGGCCTAATATATACAAGAAAAGTATAAGAACCAAAAGAAAGTTCAATGTTCCACGAGTTATGCATGAAAATATTTGAGGTAATACATGTAGGATGTGTGAACTAAGACAAACAATTTCTTATATGTGTTTCTAATATAGTTAAGATTAAATAAGAGCATTTTATTATGACATGTTACACACACACACACTCAATTTTGCATACAAGTAAGTGTGTGTACACACACACACATATATATATACACATATATATACATACATATATATATATATATACACATATATATAATATGTAATGTATATATAATATATCTATGTATACATATATATATATATGTATGTGTATATATATATGTATGTATATATATATGTGTGTGTATATATATATGTATATATATATATGTATGTATATATGTATATATATGTATGTATATATATATGTATGTATATATGTGACATCCAGTAACTTTCCGTTACAAAACTCCGTTAGTTCCGTTAAGTTTTGCATACACGTGTCGTAAGCACACACTAGTTGTCGTTTGACGTTAGTGACCTAATAATAATTAATAATGTTAATTTAATAATAATGTAGTTGATAAGATGATTATTGTGTTATGTTTATGTGTTTACGCGATTTAAAGACTATTCGGGAATTTATCGTGTAACGCGGAAACGCGTGTGTTAATTCGTATGTCTTGTGTTTTTATAAAATAAAATATATAGGTGTTATCATTAGTTTATATGTTCATATTATTAAGTTAAAAAAACACATTACAAAGAGTTTAAAAGTTAAATTTTATAAAATAAAAAAGGCAAGGGGTAAAAGGGGAAATGTGATTAATTAACTTAAACAAAACAACAAACCCTAGCCCCCACCTCCCCAAAATCGCGACCAGCCTTCCCATCCCCTTCTTTCTGCGATTTCCAGCCAAGAACAAGCATAGGAGGGCTGATTTTGATCGATTTCAAGTTATAGAACACGATTTGGACCTTCATTAACAAGTACACACGTGAATTGAAGGTTAGTTTGTTGTTTTTGTGGATTTATCATTAGGGCCGAACCCTAGGCTGCGAATTGGGATCAATGGGGCTGAATTTTTTATGTTTTGATGATGTTGATATATTAGTTTGATTGTATATATGTTGTTTAACGTTGATTGTGCAAGAAAACTACACTTTTGATTGGTTGATCATGAATCTTGTTGAATATGAAACCTAATTCGAAAATCAAGATGATTTTGTGGAATTGATTGTTGTTTGATGTTGTTGGGATGATAATTAGTTAGTATGAATGCTACAAAACATGAATTATGCAAGAAATTAGTGAATTGAGAACCTTGTTCATACCTTACTATTAATAGTAACTTTTGTGCATGAACTTGATAATTCGATGATGAATTGATGGTATTAGGGTGTTAATGATGTTGTATGAATGTTGGGATTATGATATGAATGCTAGATTGTTGATAGGAATGCTAGAAATCTTAGGTTGGATATTGTTGTTCATGTCTTGCCAAAGGTAGAAACTTTTTGTATATGGATGAATGAATCATGCTAGTTTGATGTTGTTGATCATAGTTAGTTGTTGTTATGAGCTTGAAATAGTATATTATTGATGAAATATGTGTACATTGTGTGTTTACTAGATTTTGGGATGAACTTTCCCAAAAGGGAAACCTTATTGTGCATGAACATTGGATATTGGGAATTGGACGTAATCATGGCTTTAGGATCATGTTAGAATGCTTGTTGTGGATGTCTAATGTGATAGAACTTGTAAACTAGGCGTATGGAATGTTTATTTGTTATTGGGTGATTTATGCACTTTGATGATCATGTATGGTTTGGTATGTTGATTAGTAACTAAGACATCATGTTTGGGACTGGAGATTGATCATATTGATGTATGTTGTATGTGTTGAGCATATTGAATGTGTTGTGGATAGTATGGATGACTTTTAGCAAATTATCTGTTTTGACCCGTATATGCTAAATCATGGTTATAGGTCATATGAGTAGGTTATGTATGATCTGACCTGTTATATGATACACTAGTTGTGTTATGAATACACTGAGTATGCTAGATGCTAAGAACTTACATGATTTGTATGATATGTGCATAGTATGATGATTTAAGCAAAGCATTGGGAATGTAGCACCATATGTGATTCACTAGAATGTTAACCATGAATAATGTGTGATCATGTCTGTTTAAATGGTTTACAATACATAATGTCACCAATGGGTCAAACGGGTCAACTAGATCAGATCTGTCTACTCTTCTAAAACCTTGAGTCCTTGGTTATAGTGCACTTAGGGTTTCTCATATTCTCTGAATACACATACTCATGTACTTACATGATCTAGGTAACCTCTGAGGGTTGACTGTCCACTTTTCTTTCAAGTAAACTCTAGTACTCAATACGCGTATCAGGTGAGTTCATGCCCCACTGTTTTACTTAATCTCTTTTGGGGGAGATAGCATACTGGTAACTTTATAAACGCTTTTTATATTTAAGATGTGTATGATATTAATATAGTGTTGTTTACCATGATAAAGTCCTCACACTTTTGAATTGTTAATATTGAATAGCAGGGAAACTTGGGTAGTACTACTGGGTCTGACGAGCCCCACCTGTGTGACTCGAGGTCAACCGGGTGCAATTTGTCCTATGTACATTTGTCATGACATGGTAAAGTCGTGACAGGAGGCAAACATAACACAGTCAGCTTCAATTGCGAAATCACTATGTATTAATATTTGTTTGTTAATGGACTAGCTATCTATTGCAATGCACATGCTTATATATATCACAATTGATAAACTGTTATGTTTATACGCAAACTCTTGAACTCACCAACCATTGTGTTGACTCTTTTAGTATGCTATTCTCAGGTCGTTAATCTGGATTGCCAGTAGGAGCACTGCACGAGTCAAGCATGCATCCTAATATTTAAACAATGATACATTTGCTTATATTTACATTTTGGGTTTTAAACCGTTGGATGGCGCATGTTTTGCCATGTTATACATTTTTACATTTTGGGTTTGTTTTACTTACAATACGCTTCCGCACGCTTTTTAAAGTTTGAACTATGGTTATTTTATTTTAAACGTGGCATATAGAGTCGTTCCGAGTAGCTATTGACTGTGATCCTGGTTTGTTCACACGCCTCGCGGTAAAACTCCGCACGTGGATTTTGAGGGTGTGATAGATTGGTATCAGAGCCATTGGTTATAGAGAACTAGGTTGCATACACACTAGACTATAACCGCACACAGTTAGTTAGTTACTTGTTCCTGATTTCTCTACTGTATTCTCATTGGCATACACCTCACACTCTCTGCAGCATGGCATCTTCATCGAGAGCAGCTGGTAAACGACCGGCATCACCCACCCGATCCGATCCCCACCTCCAGGACCAGTACCCGACGATGGACTTGACTGGCCTCGTTTGGACTACCCGCGAGGTGAGTTCGACTGGGATCAACCGTTTGTGCCACCTGAACGCTACCTTCCACGAGACTGGAGTTTCTACCCTGAGTTCGTAGATCACCTCATGTATAGGGAACGTGTACCTACCTCGAGGCCTAGGACTAGAACCAACATCGAACAACCACTACCTTCACTCCCGAGGACGGTGCAGTCCAACGAGCAGGTGATTGTAGTATTAGTGGTAGCTCTGGATACGGAGCAACACCGGGTCAGGCGAAATACGAACGATGTTTGTACACAACAGCATGAGGTGTACACACTACGACACCAGCTGGATGCACTCGAGGAGCTTCATGGTAAAACCTTGGAGGGGTGTTACCAAATGCGGGACGACTACCAGACGCTTAGTGGACGCATGACAGCACGAGAGCAACGCGACGAAACAGCCGACAACAGGATTGCTGCATTAGAAGCTCAGTTGGCGGCGCTTCAGATCGCCATAGCTCCTGCTCCTGCACAGGCCCCTGAGGAGGAGGAGGAACCTGAAGAGGAATGTAACATCTCGTATTTTACGATAATTGAAAATAATAATAATAATAATAATAATAAAGATAATAATAATAATAATAATAATAATAATATAATAATAATAATAATGATAATAATAATAAAGATAATAATAATAATAATTAAGGTAATAATAACAATAATAAGGATATTAATAATAATAATAAAGATAATAATAATTATAATAATAATAATAATAATAATAATAATAATAATAATAATAATAATAATAATAACTTAGAATTAAAGTGCAGGGGGTTGTTTTGTCATTTTGAAAACTTTAAATAAAAGTTTATTACATAAAATAATAAAATTTGAAAGTACAGGGACCATTTGTGTAAATTATTTAAACTACCCAACCGCCCCCCCTTTTTCCCGTCGGACATCTCGCCGCCGGCCAACGGCTCCGGCGAGCCCACAGCAACCAGACAACTCGATTTTCATCCGAAACAAACATCCCGACACATTCACGTGGGGGATTCGAACTCACGCACCAAAACGATTTAAAAATTGAACACTCAGTGCGATCTAGAACCGCCCCGCGTGGTCGGCCGCTTTACAGGCCTCAAATCGCACTAAACCCCGATAATAATTAAATTAACTTCACATAAACAACCATATATCCATCTCCAATCTATTACAACTTCCAATTTCACCTGAAACAAGCACTAGCACCTCCATCGATCATCCTCTTTCTCGTCGACCTGCACCGAGGTCGTTCACCACCTTCTCCACCCTTGGAACCACAGTTGATTGGGGGCTTTCGAAGAACACAACCCTATGAAACTACATACAAATTCAATTTGAGTTTCATCACCATTTAGATATCAAACGAATCACCCAGGTAGTCGCGACTGTTCTTGTACTTGAAATCATCAAATCGAACTCAATCGTGTAAGTTACATATATCATTATGCTCGATTTTACATGGGGATCAAAAGCCCCATGATAATCGACACTAACAACAACGGATTGGGGTTCAATTTGGGATCGCTCGATTTCTAGGGTTCTTGAGAAAAGGGGGCAAGTTGTTAACTCGGTTTAAAGGAATTTGGAGCCGGGATTAGTTCGCGGCTGTATGCCTGGTCTACTGGTTCCCGAGCACCTTGCACACTTTGAGGTCCCGGGTTCGAACCCGGGCTCCCTCATCCATTTTTTTACGCTTTTTAGCCTTTAATTAAATGATAAAAAAATCAGAATAATTATAAAATTCCTTTTATAAACTTCCAATAATTTTTGAAATCATCTAATTATTTTCTGGAATTTATTTTAAAATTTCTTTATTTATTTAGTTATTTATTTTGTTTAAGTAGTTCATTTTTTTATAGAAAATAGGTTTAAATAATGTTTATTTTGTTAAAACACTACATGTTCAATAAGACAATTAGATTGTTTTCCTATTTTAACCAGTTATTGGACTTGAAACAATAAATCTTTATAATATTAACGGATACTATATTAATTAAAGATTTATCATGATAATCGTAGAAATTATTTAATTTTATAACTACACAAAGTATTTAAGAATATTATTTCTTATAAGTTACATTTTAAACTAATGGTTTTGATTAATAATTTGTTATTAATCAATACGTTATTTAATTAATCTTAAATACTTATAAAGATTTATTTACTTAAATTTATTTCTAAAATTTATTTACTGGACAAATCCCTTTTAAATCTATCAAAACCCTAATAGAACGTTGATCTTATTATTAACCTTAAACTCGTAATATATGTTTAGGTGCCTTGTAAATGGATACATTGGATTATCTTGTGATCTTTTATATCATCTTTAATGCATATATCAAAGTGAGTATTTCCATACCCTGTTGGACCAAAAGAACCAATGAGCCAAGATCAGGAAAACCTCTAAGTCCCACATGCCACTGCAACAACTGCTGAAGACTCCCATCAGTTACAGTGTTCTCTTGCTTGAATGTCAGACTCGAGAACATCTGAAGACTCCCATCAGCTATTGTGTTCTCTTGCTTGAATGTCAGACTCGAGAGCATCTTAGCTCCAACCATCAGCTGTTATGACAAAGTCTAGAGAACAAAGTATGAAGATCAAAGAACTGAAGAATATCAGCTGAAGAAGACTCCAAAGTACTGAAGACCAAGTACTGAAGTCTGAAGTACTGATCTTACAAGTACTGAAGACTTCAAGTACTGAAGACAAGTACTGAAGAATCGAAAGCTGAAGAACTGAAGAACTGAAGACCTTCTACTGAAGCACAAAGTCTGAAGACAAAGACTGAAGACAACAACTGATGATATCTACTGAAGTCATCAGTTGTTATATCATCTGAAGCCAAGTCTGAAGACCAAGTACTGAAGACTCAGAGTTTGTCACAACAACTGAAGAAGTCTTCTTCAGTTGTTGTGGTGGTTTTTCTTTTTCAGTAGTTTATTTTGTTTCAGTAGTTGTACAACAACTGAAGAGCATGTTCTTCAGTTGTTATAGTATCAGTAGTTATAAACGACTGAAGAGCTTGTTCTTCAGTCGTTGTAGGATTTCAGTAGTTTACTTTTGTCAGTACTTAGGAACCTTTTGTAAAAAGATGTCAGTTGTTGACATCTTCAGTAGTTTTATGTTTTTGTCAGTTGTAATTTGAATATTCAGTGATGTCAGAAAAAGGACATCAACCCATCCTTTTACCGCCTATAAAAGGATGGGTAACCATACAGTTTTAATTGCCAAAACGTGCGACCAATAGAACATTTATTGTTTCGCAGAACTCTTCTCTCTCTATGTTTATGCTTTTAATTGAAATATCTTTTATGTTCTTGCTTTAATTGCTAATTAATGTGCTAAATCCGCTGCAAACATAATCTAATTGATCAACTGAGAGGCTGAGATCCTGTCATACCCCTTTTTCTTATTTTCACACTTTGGGGTGAAACATGTTAACTTATATCATTGCACTTGTAAACTTATTCGAGACTTGTAAACTTTATGGCAATTTATTTAAAGTCGTGGTTAGTTGAACTTTTGTGGTTACCATGTTATGGTGTTATATGTACAATCATTAACTATTGCTAGCCCAGCGAAGTCATAGATCTATGGGACAGACAACCTATTTGGTGCTAAGGTCGATGAACTGCCGACTCCTAGGAGCCGTATGCTTGTGCACTAGGGAACCAAATACACTTAGCTGATCGTATATACTTTTAACGTATAAGACTTGTAAAACTTTGTCGAGTTTTGATTGTTGCATTGTTCATAACATCCCTAATCACTTTATTCACTAATTTACAACTTGAATTGCCATCTTTTATATACTTATGTATTGAAAACTGTGAAATACTCACCAACATTTTTATGTTGACCTTTAATTTTTAACATGTTTCAGGTTACGCTTTGAAGTTTATCACACTTAGGATTGGACTTAGAGAAATAAACGAATGATCTGGATACTTTTATACTTGTATTCTGAATGTATCTTTGTTTGAATATTTACTTGTATTGTTACAATTAAATCTTGATTAATATATTTGGTACTAATAATAGCGTTATGTGGCTGTGAACAATCGTAACTCTCACACCTCGACGTTTCCGCCGTCAAGGTTGGGGTGTGACAGATTGGTATCAGAGCCCATAACTATAGGGATTTAGGTTATTAGAAATGGTGACCTAGACTATAGGTTAAGCATGAACCTTATAGAATAATGTTTATATTCTTGTAAATATATACATTGTTTGCATGCTACATAATGCTATGCCTTTTGTGCAACTTGATGCCTTATCATAGGATTGCCTTATGTATGCTTAAACTTTATTATCTGTCTTCCTAAACTTAACTTTGACTTTTGACTCTCCCCGAAAAATAATGGTTAATCTATGAAAATCTCATCAAGGTTTTGATTCTATGAACCAAAGAAAGTTTGTGTGACACATAGACACCTGTATTCTGGATTTTCTGGCAAAAGGCCTTCGGGCTAGGGCAAGCATATCGTATAAATCTCATTGTGAGACCAGTTATGCTTACCTAGGGATTTCTGGGATGAGTGATAAACTATGGTCAATACACAAGTCTCTAAGGAAAATGGGTCAATTTACCTTGACGTGTCAACGATTCCAAATGGTAATGCGTTACCAAATGGAACCATCCTTTTGTATCTTAAAAGTCCTTGAATCCTTGAACTGGTTTATTATCAAAGTTTTAATATCTTCTCAGTATTAACCTAAATAATGTTCCTGTTAATATTGAACTCATCCTACATTTCAACTCTTACGTTTAAACGCTCAACGTGTAACGGTATTGAACTCAGCGTTTCATGTAACTATTTCTATACCTCGACCAACATGAACATGACTCTTAATATACATAAAGATATTGGGAATCTAAACCGTATGGTCTTTAAAACTTTAAACCGCTACTTATGGTTCTCAAATCTTCTTAAGAATGTGTCCCATAACTAAGAACATGCAATACTGTAGATGGAATACCTATATCTTGGGATACTTTGTCTAAACAAAGTGTAAATGGTGATTTGATTCGATCATTGAATCCATTTACTTGACTCGAAACCCTTAAGATGAGTCATCACTTATAAGTACGTGTGTCTTCAATAAGGTCATGGTTGACCTCATATCTTAAGAAGTCCATGTATTTTTCTTTCGATTGTGAATCGAATGTTCACATCTCATTGTGATGTCAATCATTTTGTCCTTGATTTCGTCTTCCCGATTTAAATTACCTCGGACTTTGACCTAGAATTTTGTAAGTATGATTTTCCTTTTGGGTTACATTGATGTAATTTGAAATTTTCTGAATTTCTAAGTGATATTCTTTCCCTTTCATTGTTAAGTCAAACCTTAAACCATCTGCATCATGGGAGATGCAAGAGTTTGTAAGTCAATCTATGACTAAGAACACTCGTACCTCCTAAACAATTCTAACTCATCAAACCATGGGTGATTCCCTTACTTTGATGATTCTCTATTCGTTTCGATTAAATGGTTTCCAATTGTGTGTTTTATGAAATTTCATCCTCTGGATTAGAGTGATTACCTTATCTTGAGGATTGACTTCAAGTATTTTCTTTGGAATGGCATTTCACAAATGACATGATCTCACCAAAATAGGATTGAAACCCGTACTTTGGTGACAAATGTCAATCTTTGATTGTTTTCTTGTTATTATGAAATTCAATCATCAAGATAGGCATGAATTCCATACCTTGATGATAATTTTATTCTTATGGATTGTATTTCTCAAATGATACGATCTCATCAAAGTAGGAGTGAATTCTGGATTTTGATGAAGAAGTTCATCTTGTTATATTTAGTTTTTGTAAAACTTCACCGTTAAGATAGGAATGATTTCCCTTACCTTAGTGGTGAGTTACCTCATCTTATTTCTGTGGATCCTCAACAATGAGTTGGGATCAAACTTTTTGATTGGTAAGTTAGTGGTCATACCATGGAAATGCACCATCAAGTTAGGAGTGAAAACCACACCTTGGTGACTATTCTTACTTCTTGATCTTCAACTTATCAAGGTTGTAATCAAGTGACGAGGAGCATGTAGTAACTTGAAGGGTGAAACAATGTTGGTGTTTTGACCTATCAAGCCAAAGCATGATCTCTGAACTTGAAAGGAGACCCGATCGTTTTAGGTTGATTTTGATTTCAAGCTTGAAGCATGTAAATTCTTAAATCGATTTCTTTCCCTTTATCTTCATGTTTTGACTCGATCTAGCTACATCGAACCATTTATTCCTTACTTATCAGCTTTCATTTTGAGATATCATCAAACCCATAAGTATAGTCTTCCTAAACAATCTTTTGTCAAACAAAGATAGTATCAAATACCTATCTTATTGTTTGATAAATTACGTATGCAATCTACCTTTGGAAATTTGTTACCTTGTAAAACATGGTTACAAATACCTTTCTTATTGACTGTGTCACTTCTTGAATCACTTTCGAACCCGTAACCTTAAAAATCATTGGAATTCTAACTTGGTTTTGAACAATAAGACTCGTTATTATCCTCATTGCAATGTGGATATAATGGTTCATAAACCTTCGTAACTTGTAGTCATGGGTTTGGCATAAAGGAAAAGGCGTAACTTGGCATGTGTCCAAGTATTTTACCTTCACATATGACAAAACCTAAACTCCGTGTTCCCGTGAATCTCCTGTTTAACTTTTCAATCACTAAATGCATCTTATTTTAAATGTCATGATGACAATAGGTGCATTATAGACCGATTGGCTAAAAATTCAATTCGACCCATTATCTCACAACGTCGAGAAATTGACCTGTATCTGTTTCAAATATTCGTATACCGTGGTATGACATTAAAACATCGATCGTTATTCTAAATGATTGATTCATTTTCCTGATTTTAAATAATATTCTTAACCATCGTCGTGAACTCATTCCAAGGTCTTCGCATAACGTATTATTCTTAGACCGATGGTTGGTCAAAGGAGAAATACATATTCACAAGATATGCGTTAAGATCGTTTCATATGGTGATGTTTGGGATTCTTAAATTCCGACGGCTAACCTTTCTTATCATTGTTGGTCTTTTATTCAAAGAGGAAACATTGGAATAAGTAAATTGCCATAACACCTCTCAAAACGTTCCGTATTTCACTTGAAGATTTCAAGTTGGCATATATTATGTCAGGAGACTTGAAGGATTCCCTAAATTGAAACATCCCATCTGTAATCAAACATCTATCACTGTCCGTTCGTACGCTTATCTTTCATTTAAAACCTCTTGTTCGTTTAAGTTTCATTCTTAATTTCAGGACGAAATTCTTAAAAGTTGGGGAGACTGTAACATCTCGTATTTTACGATAATTGAAATAATAATATAATAATAATAATAATAATAATAATAATAATAATAATAAAGATAATAATAATAAATAATAATAATAATAATGATAATAATAATAAAGATAATAATAATAATAAAGATAATAATAACAATAATAAAGATATTAATAATAATAATAATAAAGATAATAATAATTATAATAATAATAATAATAATAATAATAATAATAATAACTTAGAATTAAAGTGCAGGGGGTTGTTTTGTCATTTTGAAAACTTTAAATAAAAGTTTATTACATAAAATAATAGAATTTGAAAGTACAGGGACCATTTGTGTATATTATTTAAACTACCCAACCGCCCCCCCCTTTTCCCGTCGGACATCTCGCCGCCGGCCAACAGCTCCGGCGAGCCCACAGCAACCAGACAACTCGATTTTCATCCGAAACAAACATCCCGACACATTCACGTGGGGGATTCTAACTCACGCACCAAAAACGATTTAAAAATTGAACACTCAGTGCGATCTAGAACCGCCCCGCGTGGTCGGCCGCTTTACAGGCCTCAAATCACACTAAACCCCGATAATAATTAAATTAACTTCACATAAACAACCATATATCCATCTCCAATCTATTACAACTTCCAATTTCACCTGAAACAAGCACTAGCACCTCCATCGATCATCCTCTTCCTCGTCGACCTGCACTGAGGTCGTTCACCACCTTCTGCACCCTTGGAACCATAGTTTATTGGGGGCTTTCGAAGAACATAACCCTATGAAACTACATACAAATTCAATTTGAGTTTCATCACCATTTAGATATCAAACGAATCACCCAGGTAGTCGCGACTGTTCTTGTACTTGAAATCATCAAATCGAACTCAATCGTGTAAGTTACATATATCATTATGCTTGATTTTACATAGGGATCAAAAGCCCCATGATAATCGACACTAACAACAACAGATTGGGGTTCAATTTGGGATCGCTCGATTTCTAGGGTTCTTGAGAAAAGGGGGCAAGTTGTTAACTCGGTTTAAAGGAATTTGGAGTCGGGATTAGTTCGCGGCTGTATGCCTGGTCTACTGGTTCCCGAGCACCTTGCACACTTTGAGGTCCCGGGTTCGAACCCGGGCTCCCTCATCCATTTTTTAGGCTTTTTAGCCTTTAATTAAATGATAAAAAAATCAGAATAATTATAAAATTCCTTTTATAAACTTCCAATAATTTTTGAAATCATCTAATTATTTTCTGGAATTTATTTTAAAATTTCTTTATTTATTTAGTTATTTATTTTGTTTAATTAGTTCATTTTTTTATATAAAAATTAGATTTAAATAATGTTTATTTTGTTAAAACATTACATGTTCAATGAGACAATTGGATTGTTTTCCTATTTTAACTCATTATTTATCGTTTGTTCCAGATAATAAATAATAAATCTTTTGGTCCAAATGTTACTCTCTAAAAACATAATTATTATTTTTATGTTTATTTAACTTTTATGTATAAATGGGTTTCTTTTAAAATAATTAACCAGTTATTGGACTTGAAACAATAAATCTTTATAATATTAACGGACACTATATTAATTAAAGATTTATCATGATAATCGTAGAAATTATTTATATTTTATAATTACACAAAGTATTTAAGAATATTATTTCTTATAAGTTACATTTTAAACTAATGGTTTAGATTAATAATTTGTTATTAATCAATACGTTATTTTAATTAATCTTAAATACTTATAAAGATTTATTTACTTAAATTTATTTCTAAAATTTATTTACTGGACAAATCCCTTTTAAATCTATCAAAACCCTAATAGAACGTTGATCTTATTATTAACCTTAAACTCGTAATATATGTTTAGGTGCCTTGTAAAGGGATACATTGGATTATCTTGTGATCTTTTATATCATCTTTAATGCATATATGAAAGTGAGTATTTCCATACCCCTTTTTCTTATTTTCACACTTTGGGGTGAAACATGTTAACTTATATCATTGCACTTGTAAACTTATTCGAGACTTGTAAACTTTATGGCAATTTATTTAAAGTCATGGTTAGTTGAACTTTTGTGGTTACCATGTTATGGCATTATATGTACAATCATTAACTATTGCTAGCCCAGCGAAGTCATAGACCTATGGGACAGACAACCTATTTGGTGCTAAAGTCGATGAAGTGCCGACTCCTAGGAGCCGTATGCTTGTGCACTAGGGAACCAAATACACTTAGCTGATCGTATATACTTTTAACGTATAAGACTTGTAAAACTTTGTCGAGGTTTGATTGTTGCATTGTTCATAACATCCCTAATCACTTTATTCACTAATTTACAACTTGAATTGCCATCTTTTATATACTTATGTATTGAAAACTATGGAATACTCACTAACATTTTTATGTTGATCTTTTATTTTTAACATGTTTCAGGTTACTCTTTGAAGTTTATCACACTTAGGATTGGACTTAGAGAAATAAACGAATGATCTGGATACTTTTATACTTGTATTCTGATTGTATCTTTGTTTGAACATTTACTTGTATTGTTACAATTAAATCTTGATTAATATATTTGGTACTAATAATTGCGTTATGTGGCTGTGAACAATCGTAACTCTCACACCTCGACGTTTCCGCCGTCAAGGTTGGGGTGTGACAGATTTATTGATTTTTGATGGACATATGCCTGAAAATATGGCTATGACTCATCCCACATCGGTTGGGCAGGTGAACGAAGGTCTCTTTATAAGGGGCTGGATACCTTCCCCAATGTGACGCGTTTTAAATCCGTGAGGTTGCGGCCAAAGCGGACAATATCACGTTGCAGCTCTCGTACCCTTCCTACGGGGGGTGTCACAGTTGGTATCAGAGCCAGGGCCGGGCCGTTGTGCCAGCGAGGACGCTGGTCTCACTTCGGTGGGTGGATGGACACATGCCTGAAAATATGGCTATGACTCATGCCACATCGGTTGGGCAGGTGAACGAAGGTCTCTTTATAAGGGGCTGGATACCTTCCCCAATGTGACGCGTTTTAAATCCGTGAGGCTGCGGCCAAAGCGGACAATATCACGTTGCGGCTCTCGTACACCTTCCTGCGGGGGGTGTCACAAGGAACCTGAGGAAGAACCTGAAGAAGAACCAATGGAGATGGAAGATGATAGTGACGGTTCAGACATAGTTGATTGATTCTATTTCATTTCTTTTAAACAACTTGGACTATGTAGCGTTTCTTTCTTTTGGAACCTACGTGGGAAGGGTTGTTTCCCCACTTGAACTGGAAACTTAAATTTTGACATTGGTCAATACATTGTGACTTTACAATTTATTTACCTTGGTTATCATTTTTGTTATGAATGTTATGGATGTGATGATTCATTATTTCTTATTGTTTACTATACTTCAATCAGATGAATATGTTTGATGTTACTCATTATTGTGTTTGTGAATGTAAAGTGAATAATGGACGCCCGAGGACGTGGACGTGGTCGAGGACGTGGACGTGGTCGAGGATGCGGGCGCGGGCGTGGACGAGGCGCCGGTGACCAAGGTACCGGTGACCAAGGTGCCGGTGACCAAGACGCCGGTACAATTAATATGACCCCCTGTGGAATTGGCTGCTTTAATAAATGCACAAGTCCAGGCAGCAGTAGCTGTTGTCCAAGTAGGACAGGCCGCCGGTAAACAATAATGGAAAGTTTGTCAAATACCCTAGTTAACCAAATAAAATATCTAATCAATATTCATTGTGTTAAAGCAGGACTACCAGTGTGTACCTACAAGTCCTTCATGGACTGCAAGCCTCACACCTACAGTAGAACCGAGGGTGTTGTAGGGTTGGTAAGGTGGTTTGAGAAGATGGAGTCCGTGTTCTCAAAATGTAACTATCCACCTGCTGACTAGGTGAAATACGCTACCGGGACGTTGGATGGTGCTGCATTGTCTTGGTGGAATGCCCAAGTGCAGATGCTAGGGCAAGCCATGGCAAATGAACTCCCGTGGAATGAGTTTAAAGATATGATGACCGAGGAATACTATCCTCGAAGCGAAGTCCAAAAGCTGGAAATTGAATTTTGGCAGCTGAAAATGCAAGGTTCAGAGATCGAGGCTTATACCACAAGAACTCACGAGCTGGCCACCCTATGTCCAGGGATGGTGAACGAGATGCACAAACGAGTGGAACACTACATCTGGGGATTGGTGCCCGAGAGTAGGAGTATGGTGACTTCCTCAAACCCAGCCACTATCCAGCAAGCTATCCGCCTAGCCCACAAGCTGACTGATGAAGCTGTGGAGCAAGGACGGTTGCCAAAACGGGGCACTGCGGCGGGCGTGGCCGAAAACAAAAGGAAGTGGGATGCCTCCAACACCAATAACAACAACAACAATAGAGCATCATCGTCCGGTGGTCAACACCAGCCTCAAAAACAACAACCACCGCAGCAACAACAAAGGAGGTTCGACAATAATCATAATTTCAACCAGTCAGCCTCGAACAATCAAGGACCGAACGGCTATGGTGGTAAACAACCGAGGTGCACGCGGTGCAACTATCATCATGTTGGGAGATGTGACAATTTCAAGTGTCAACGGTGTGGCAAAATGGGACACTTGGCTAAGGATTGCCGTGGCGAGCTAGTTAAGAAGCCATAACAACCTCCGGAAACTCCCAAGGGTTGTTTTGAGTGTGGAAAAGAGGGGCACTACAGGCGAAACTGCCCGCAGCTGAGGAAGAACGGTAATGGCAATGGCCAAAACAACAACAACCAAGGCAACAACAACAACAATTATGGAAACGACAATGGAAATGGTGGTAATAATAATGGAGCCAAAGGGAGAGCCTTCGTCATTGGGTGAGGTGAGGCTCTAAATGACCCTGCAACTATTACTGGTAGGTTTTCTATCAATGGGTGTTTTGCTACGGTACTGTTTGATACTGGAGCTGGTAGGAGTTTCTTATCCTTAAAGTTCTGTAGTCTTTTAAGTGATATTCCTTCTGCCTTAGAATCCAAATATACCGTAGAATTGACCAACAGTAAACAAATCCATGTAACACACATCCTTAGATATTGTAAGATAGAACTCGCTGGCCATAATTTCGGTATAGATCTTATGCCTGTTACACTGGGAAGTTTTGACGTGGTGGTGGGCATGGATTGGCTCTCTAATAAACAAGCGAAAGTCATATGTCACGAGAAGATCATACGAATCCCTGTTGGTGACGAAATCCTTACAGTTAGAGGTGATAGGAGTGGTGCAGTAATGGGTATTATCTCTTACATGAAGGCGCAAAAGTTGTTGTGAAAAGGTCGTTTGGCTATTCCGGCACTCGTCACTGATAAGCAACCGGAGGAAAGGCGAATGGAGGACATACCTGTGGTACGAGACTTTCCAGAGGTGTTTCCAGAGGATCTTCCTGGACTACCACCTCATCGTCAAGGGGAATTTCAAATTGAACTGACTCCCGGTGCAGCCCCGATTGCTAGAGCACCATATCGATTAGCACCGAACGAATTACAGGAGTTGTCATTACAACTTCAGGAGCTTTTAGATAAGGGCTTTATTTGACCTAGCACATCACCTTGGGGAGCCCCTGTTATCTTTGTTAAGAAGAAGGATGGTACCTTTCGAATGTGCATCGATTATAGAGAGTTAAACAAAGTCACAGTTAAGAACCGATACCCTCTACCCCGTATCGACGACTTGTTTGATCAGCTATAGGGATCCAGCTATTATTCGAAGATCGACTTGAGGTCTGGTTATCATCAACTCAGAGTCCATGAGGAGGACATCTCCAAAACTGCATTCCGTACTCGTTATGGTCATTACGAGTTCATGGTCATGCCTTTTGGGTTGACAAATGCACCTGCGGTGTTCATGGACCTCATGAACCGCGTGTGCAAACCCTATCTCGATCAATTTGTTATTGTGTTTATCGATGACATACTGATATACTCTAGGACCAAGGAGGATCATGAAGAGCATCTATGATTAATCTTGGAATTGTTAAAGAATGAGCAACTGTACGCCAAATTCTCTAAGTGTGACTTTTGGATACGCGAAGTGCAGTTCCAAGGTCATATCGATAATGAGAAGGGTATACATGTTGATCCTGCCAAGATTGTGGCGATAAAGAATTAGGCTATACCCAAAACACCGAGCGAGATAAGGCAATTTCTAGGATTAGCAGGGTTTTACTGACGATTCATAGAGGGATTCTCTAAGATTGCACAACCTCTCACAGCTTTGACCCACAAAGGAACGACATACAAATGGGGTGAAAGTCAAGAGGCGGCTTTTCAACTATTAAAACAGAAACTCTGTAGTGCACCGATATTGGCACTGCCAGAGGGAACAGATGATTTCGTGGTGTATTGTGACGCATCCATTCAAGGATTGGGTTGTGTCCTGATGCAACGCGATAAAGTAATAGCTTACGCCTCGAGACAACTGAAGGTTCATGAGAAGAACTATACCACCCATGACCTGGAATTGGGTGCAGTAGTTTTTGTCTTAAAGATTTGGAGACATTACTTGTACGGTACCAAATGTACTATCCATACCGATCACAAGAGTCTTCAGCACATCTTTGAGCAAAAGAAGTTAAATATAAGGCAACGATGTTGGGTGGAACTTCTGAATGATTACGATTGCGCCATCAAGTATCATCCTGGAAAGGCGAACGTAGTTGCCGATGCCTTAAGCAGGAAGGAAACAGCTAAACCCAGGCGGGTGCGAGCCTTACAGCTTACGATTAGCACCCATCTGCCTGAACAAGTTAAGGAAGCACAGATAGAAGTCTTGAAAGAGGAACACATTGGTTCTGAGTCATTACGGGGAATGGATAAGCAATTAGTAGTGAAAGAGGATGGAATTCGGTACTTCATGGATAGACTTTGGGTGCCTGTCTATGGAAATCTGAGGGATTTGGTTATGAGCGAGGCACACAAGTCTAAATACTCTATACATCCTGGATCTGACAAGATATATCATGATCTAAAGGCGCACTATTGGTGGCCTAACATGAAGGAGGATGTAGCTACGTATGTGAGCAAGTGTTTGACCTGCTCAAAAGTCAAGGTCGAATACCAAAAACCATCCGGACTGTTACAACAACCCGAGATACCAATGTGGAAATGGGAGCAAATTTCTATAGATTTTATCCCGAAATTACCCCGGACTAATACTGGTTGTCACACAATCTAGGTCATTGTGGATCAGTTGACCAAGTCCGCTCACTTCCTTGCAATTAAGGAAACGGATAAGATGGAGAAGCTAACCCGATTGTATCTTAAGGAAATCATTTCAAGACACGACGTACCAATCAATTATCTCTGATCGCGATGCTCGCTTCACGTCACACTTCTGGCAGTCACTGCAGAAATCCCTTGGTACACGATTGGATATGAGTACTGCTTATCATCCACAAACCGACGGACAGAGTGAGCGTACCATACAGACTTTGGAAGATATGCTACGTGCTTGTGTGATTGACTTTGGGAACAACCTGGAAGTTCACTTGCCTTTGGTGGAATTTTCCTATAATAACAGTTATCACACTAGCATACAGGCAGCACCTTTCGAAGCTTTGTATGGAAGAAAGTGTCGATCACCGGTTTGCTGGGCTGAAATTGGTGATAGTCAACTAACGGGACCCGAGCTAATACATGAAACCACTGAGAAGATCGTGTAGATACGGAATCGTATGACTGCAGCGAGAGATAGACAGAAAAGTTATGCTGACAAAAGACGGAAACCTCTAGAGTTTCAAATTGGCGACAAAGTCCTATTGAAAGTCTCACCGTGGAAAGGCGTAGTTCGGTTTGGCAAGAGAGGAAAGCTAAATCCGAGGTATGTTGGACCATTTAAGATATTAGAAAGGATAGGTCTAGTGGCTTATCGGCTAGCTTTACCTGATTCACTGAGTGGAGTCCACAATGTGTTCCACGTTTCAAATCTGAAGAAGTGTTTATCTGATGAAACACTAATTGTACCAGTAGAAGATGTTCAAGTGGACGAACAATTACGCTTTATCGAAGAACCAGTCGAGGTGATGGATCGTGAGGTGAAAACACTTAAGCAGTGCAAAATACCTATAGTCAAAGTTCGTTGGAACTCGCGACATAGACCAGAATTCACGTGGGAACGTGAGGATCAAATGAAGCTTAAGTACCCTCAACTGTTCGAGACGATGCCTGCAGAAAAAGGTATTGATTTAAATTTCGGGACGAAATTTCTTTCAACATGGGGATGATGTGACAACTCATCCAAGACTCACTCGATTTCGATTTCTGTGTGCCAATGCAGTAGACCAGTGATGGAACACTCTCGCCATGTGATGGAACACTCTCACCATGTAACGCAATTTTCGGGACGAAAATTCTTTCAACATGGGGATAATGTGACATCTGGTAACTTTCCGTTACAAAACTCCGTTAGTTCCGTTAAGTTTTGTATACACGTGTAGTAAGCACACACTAGTTGTCGTTTGACGTTGGTAAGCTAATAACAATTAATAATGTTAATTTAATAATAATCTAGTTGATAAGATGATTATTGTGTTATGTTTATGTGTTTACGCGATTTAAAGTCTATTCGGGAATTTTATCGCGTAACGCGGAAACGCGTGTGTTAGTTCGTATGTTTTGTGTTTTTATAAAATAAAATATATAGGTGTTATCATTAGATTATATGTTCATATTATTAAGTTAAAAAAAACACATTACAAAGAGTTTAAAAGTTAAATTTTATAAAATACAAAAGGCAAGGGGTAAAAGGGGAAATGTGAATAATTAACTTAAACAAAACAACAAACCCTAGCCCCCACCTCCCCAAAATCGCGACCAGCCTTCCCATTCCCTTCTTTCTGCGATTTCCAGCCAAGAACAAGCATAGGAGGGCTGATTTTGATCGATTTCAAGTTATAGAACACAATTTGGACCTTCATTAACAAGTACACACGTGAATTGAAGGTTAGTCTGTTGTTTTTGTGGATTTCTCATTAGGGACGAACCCTAGGTTTCGAATACGGATCAATGGGGATGAATTTTTGATGTTTTGTTGATGTTGATATATTAGTTTGATTGTATGTATGTTGTTTAACGTTGATTATGCAAGAAAACTACACTTTTGATTGGTTGATCATGAATCTTGTTGAATATGAACCCTAATTCGAAAATCAAGATGATTTTGTGGAATTGATTGTTGTTTGATGTTGTTGGGATGATAATTAGTTAGTATGAATGCTACAAAACATGAATTATGCAAGAAATTAGTGAATTGAGAACCTTGTTCATACCTTACTATTAATAGTAACTTTTGTGCATGAACTTGATAATTCGATGATGAATTGATGGTATTAGGGTGTTAATGATGTTGTATGAATGTTGGGATTATGATATGAATGCTAGATTGTTGATAGGAATGCTAGAAATCTTAGGTTGGATAATGTTGTTCATGTCTTGCCAAAAGTAGAAACTTTTTGTATATGGATGAATGAATCATGCTAGTTTGATGTGTTGATCATAGTTAGTTGTTGTTATGAGCTTGAAATAGTATATTATTGATGAAATATGTGTACATTGTGTGTTTACTAGATTTTGGGATGAACTTTCCCAAAAGGGAAACTTTATTGTCCATGAACATTGGATATTGGGAATTGGACATAATCATGGCTTTAGGATCATGTTAGAATGCTTGTTGTGGATGTCTAATGTGATAGAACTTGTAAACTGGGCGTATGGAATGTTTATTTGTTATTGGGTGATTTATGCACTTTGATGATCATGTATGGTTTGGTATGTTGATTAGTAACTAAGACATCATGTTTGGGACTGGAGATTGATAATATTGATGTATGTTGTATGTGTTGAGCATATTGAATGTGTTGTGGATAGTATGGATGACTTTTTGGCAAATTATCTGTTTTGACCCGTATATGCTAAATCATGGTTATAGGTCATATGAGTAGGTTATGTATGATCTGACCTGTTATATGATACACTAGTTGTGTTATGAATACACTGAGTATGCTAGATGCTAAAAACTTACATGATTTGTATGATATGTGCATAGTATGATGATTTAAGCAAAGCATTGGGAATGTAGCACCATATGTGATTCACTAGAATGTTAACCACGAATAATGTGTGATCATGCCTGTTTAAATGGTTTACAATACATAATGTCACCAACGGGTCAAACGGGTCAACTAGGTCAGATCTGTCTACTCTTCTAAAACCTTGAGTCCTTGGTTATAGTGCACTTAGGGTTTCTCATATTCTCTAAAAACACATACTCATGTACTTACATGATCTAGGTAACCTCTGAGGGTTGACTGTCCACTTTTCTTTCAAGTAAACTCTAGTACTCAATACGCGTATCAGGTGAGTTCATGCCCCACTGTTTTACTTAATCTCTTTTGGGGGAGATAGCATACTGGTAACTTTATAAACGCTTTTTATATTTAAGATGTGTATGATATTAATATAGTGTTGTTTACCATGATAAAGTCCTCACACTTTTGAATTGTTAATATTGAATAGCAGGGAAACTTGGGTAGTACTACTGGGTCTGACGAGCCCCACCTGTGTGACTCGAGGTCAACCGGGTGCAATTTGTCCTATATACATTTGTCATGACATGGTAAAGTCGTGACAGGAGGCAAACATAACACAGTCAGCTTCAATTGCGAAATCACTATGTATTAATATTTGTTTGTTAATGGACTAGCTATCTATTGCAATGCACATGCTTATATATATCACAATTGATAAACTGTTATGTTTATACGCAAACTCTTGAACTCACCAACCATTGTGTTGACTCTTTTAGTATGCTATTCTCAGGTCGTTAATCTGGATTGCCAGTAGGAGCACTGCACGAGTCAAGCATGCATCCTAATATTTAAACAATGATACATTTGCTTATATTTACATTTTGGGTTTTAAACCGTTGGATGGCGCATGTTTTGCCATGTTATACATTTTTACATTTTGGGTTTGTTTTACTTACAATACGCTTCCGCACGCTTTTTAAAGTTTGAACTATGGTTATTTTATTTTAAACGTGGCATATAGAGTCGTTCCGAGTAGCTATTGACTGTGATCCTGGTTTGTTCACACGCCTCGCGGTAAAACTCCGCACGTGGATTTTGAGGGTGTGAGAGATTGGTATCAGAGCCATTGGTTATAGAGAACTAGGTTGCATACACACTAGACTATAACCGCACACAGTTAGTTAGTTACTTGTTCCTGATTTCTCTACTGTATTCTCATTGGCATACACCTCACACTCTCTGCAGCATGGCATCTTCATCGAGAGCAGCTGGTAAACGACCGGCATCACCCACCCGATCTGAGTCCCCACCTCCAGGACCAGTACCCGACGATGGACTTGACTGGCCTCGTTTGGACTACCCGCGAGGTGAGTTCGACTGGGATCAACCGTTTGTGCCACCTGAACGCGACCCTCCACGAGACTGGAGTTTCTACCCTGAGTTCGTAGATCACCTCATGTATAGGGAACGTGTACCTACCTCGAGGCCTAGGACTAGAACCAACACCGAACAACCACTACCTTCACTCCCGAGGACGGTGCAGTCCAACGAGCAGGTGATTGTAGTATTAGTGGTAGCTCTAGACACGGAGCAACACCGGGTCAAGCGACTCACGAACGATGTTTGTACACTACAGCATGAGGGGTACACACTACGACACCAGCTGGATGCACTCGAGGAGCATCATGGTAAAACCTTGGAGGGGTGTTACCAAATGCGGGACGGCTACCAGACGCTTAGTGGACGCATGACAGCACGAGAGCAACGCGACGAAATAGCCGACAACAGGATTGCTGCATTAGAAGCTCAGTTGGCGGCAGATGATAGTGACGGTTCAAACATAGTTGATTGATTCTATTTCATTTCCTTTAAACAACTTGGACTATGTAGTGTTTCTTTCTTTTGGAACCTATGTGGGAAGGGTTGTTTCCCCACTTGAACTGGAAACTTAAATTTTGACATTGGTGAATATATTGTGACTTATTTACAATTTATTTATCTTGGTTATCATTTTTGTTATGAATGTTGTGGATGTGATGATTCATTATTTCTTATTGTTTACTATACTTCAATCAAATGAATATGTTTGATGTTACTCATTATTGTGTTTGTGAATGTAAAGTGAATAATGGACGCCCGAGGACGTGGACGTGGTCGAGGACGCGGGCGCGGGCGTGGACGAGGCGCCGGTGACCAAGGTGCCGATGACCAAGGTGTCAGAGACCAAGATGCCGGTACAATTAATATGACCCCTGCGGAATTAGCAGCTTTAATAAATGCACAAGTCCAGGCAGCAGTAGCTGCTGTCCAAGTAGGACAGGCCGCAAGTAAACGACAATGGAAAGTTTGTCAAATACCCTAGTTAACCAAATAAGATATCTAATCAATATTCATCGTGTTAAAGCATGTAAGGCCCCACTCACCGGGCACCTTACTGTTGGTTCTTCATCGCACATATAACGTACATAATGTATATAATCATAAATCAACGCAGCGGAAATGATAAAATATATACATTCTCATTCATTCATAAAAGTCATTACATCATTGACTCGATCACAAAATGCAGCTTTCTCTACTTTTCTCTCCTCATAGGATCATACAGCGACCTCTAGAGGAGATATTAAGTTCAAAAACATAAAAATTATATTTTTATTACTTAAGAATATTCCTTAGGTAATTCCGTACATCGGAACCCTGACGGAATACTCTTGACACTCTCATGCAACATACTTTGTTGCATGTACTATGCACACGCATCCAATGCGTGGCGAACTTATCAAAATCTAAAGGAGATTTCTTGAGTAATCTCGTTTATTCAGATCCTCAAGAAATCTCATAATGACATGCAACGTGATGTGTTGCGAATATTATGGACCCGCAACCCATGACGTTGCAGCATTATCAACTGGAGAATGCCATCCCAAAAGAGCTGAGTAGTCACCTCGTGCCATCCTCAGCAACACTACCTGCGAACTGGAAAACACATAAAAGTCAGCGTTGCTGAGTGAGTTCTAGTTTTATAATAAAACATACTTTCATTCTCATTAACTGCTCTTTCATACATGTGTTCACATATCATACGTACACGTAGATAATATTATTATTATCTCATCATTCATTACTTACTTTCATTCGTGTACACTTCATCATTCTCTTTTACTTTCATACATACATACTTCACGTACTTTCGTACGTACTTTACTTTCATTCTTTCATTCATTACTTACGTTCGAACATTCATTACATTCATTCATACTTTCATTACTTTCGTTCGAACGTTCATTACATTCAGTGACATGTACAATACCCCACTTTCATCATACATACTACTGGTGCTGGACCTGTGGTGGTTAGCCACGAACGTTGTGCACAAAGCTGATCCAGTCACCTGGGGTAGGTACATGCACCACTCATCTTTTCACTTTACTTCTAACATACGTTAGCCGAGTCTGTTGCAGTGCGCGACTGCTCACCTCAGT
Source organism: Flaveria linearis (assembly GCA_024085815.1). Classification (NCBI taxonomy): domain Eukaryota; kingdom Viridiplantae; phylum Streptophyta; class Magnoliopsida; order Asterales; family Asteraceae; genus Flaveria; species Flaveria linearis. Next base: position 33,926,218 of record CM044003.1, on the reverse strand, counting down.
GACAATCTTATGATTGCCTGCTAACCGAGTCTCTTGCAACACGAAGTTGCTCACCTCATTATCAATCTCAATGATTGACCCGATGTACATCCTTCGGGGTAGCTAACCCGTACACCGTTGAGCTAACACCTGCCAGGGGTGTGCACCTCCTTCATTTGCTTGCAAGCCTTTCTTACTCTCTTTCATTAATGCATGCATTCATTCATCATGTTCCTTCTTTCATTATCTTTCACTTTACGTTCTTAATACATTCATTTCTTTCGTTCATTCATTCACGTAAAGTTATTAAAGATAAAACACATACACATAAGGAACATAAATACTTACATATCATCAGTATTCATCATCTATCATGGCAACATCATACTAACATACATACATCATACATACATCTCTACATTCACTCACATCAGCCCTGTCCGGGCGACTGAACTACCACCAGTCACATGTCCTCCATGCGACTGGGCCATGCGATTGGGCTATCATGCGAATGGGTACTCATACGTGCGATTGAACTTCCTTCCGTACGACTAGACACTATGCGACTGGGCTATATGCGACTAACTCTTAACCGTACGACTCAACTACTCTGCGATTGAACTCATGCGACCGAAACTCTCAGTCGCATCACCTATCGTGCGATTGAGGCTCAATCGGGCGTCTGAACCTCAGTCGGGCGATTGGACATCAACTATTACTCATTCGGCCGAATGGCCCTTCAGTCGCATAACCCTAACTGGGCAGCGACTGGAGTTCTTCATGAACAGCAGTCGCGAACCTCCGTCCCCACAGTCACCATAAACCCATTTTTAGCCCATTTCGACCCTCCCAAGCCTTAGGGATTCCTACTAGGACCTCGTACAAACATATACTAGTCCTAATTCATACCATAAACTCATTACTCAAGAATTACCCAAATGGGTCAAACTTTCACTATTTCAAAACTAGGTTTTAATGTGTTTCCAGCCCCAAAATCGTTAGAAAACATGTAAATGAGGGGTCCTAGAACTCACATTGTCAGGTAGAAGTTGATGAGCTTCGAATTAGCTTGCTTCTCGACAATCGGGTAGCACTTTCCCCTCTTTCTTTCTCTTCTCGGTCTCTTCTGCTCTCTTCCCGACTGAAAAATGGGAGGAGAGTGGAGCTGCTCCCTTTTTATACCCACTTCTCAGTCGCATCTGGTCCAGGGGCGACTGGACCTTCAGTCGCATGAACACCATCCGATTGGACCCCAATCGCACATGTTCCATGCGGCTCATACTCCATTCGGGCGGTTGAATTCCAATCGTGCGGTTGAGATTCAATCGGCCGAATAGCCATGCGGTTGACCTCCAGTCGCATAAATCACAGGCGACTGAGGCTCAGTCGCATAGCCTACCAAAAAGTCAGACTTCCGGGTGTTACAAGTCCACCCCCTTATTTTAGGTTTCGTCCCCGAAACCTGTCATTCCTCGAACAGTCGTGTGTAATGCTGCCTCATTTCTTCTTCGGTTTCCCACGTCGACTCGGATCCCTTCTTGTGCCGCCACTGTACACGCACAAGGGGAACCACTTTATTCCTCAACCTCTTCTCTTTTCGATCTATGATCGCCATTGGTTGCTCTACATAATTGAGCTTTTCGTCTACCTCGATATCATCCAGTGGAACGACCATGTCTTCGTCCGCCAAACACTTCCTCAGATGAGACACGTGAAAAGTCGGGTGGATTCCACTTAGTTCATCTGGCAAATCTAACCTATAGGCCACCTCTCCTACTCGAGCAATGATTCGGAAAGGGCATATATATCGCGGACTCAACTTACCCCGCTTCCGGAATCGAATGATCCCTTTCCAAGGCGAGACCTTCAACATAACACGATCTCCCACTTGGAACTCAATCGGCCTGCGTCGTTTGTCGGCATACGACTTTTGTCGGTCTTTGGAAGCTTTCATATATGCTTTAATTCTTTCAAGCTTCTCAGTCATAGCCTCTACCACTTCGACGCTTCCCAATTCTTTCTGACCAATATCACCCCAACAGACGGGTGTCCTGCATCTCCTACCGTATAGCATCTCATAGGGTGGCATGCCGATACTGGCATGATAACTGTTGTTGTATGAGAACTCAGCTAACGGTAGATGGTCATCCCAACTTCCCCCGAAGTCAATAACACATGCCCGAAGCATATCTTCCAAGGTCTGAATGGTCCTTTCCGACTGACCATCAGTTTGAGGATGATAAGCCGTGCTAATATGTAATCTCGTCCCCATAGCATCATGGAATTTCTTCCAAAATTTGGATGTAAACCGTGTGTCGCGATCAGATACAATCGACACCGGTACACCGTGACGAGTCACAATCCCTTTGATGAACAGATCAGCCAACTTCTCAGACGAATATGTCTCCCACATCGGTAAGAAGTGAGCACTCTTCGTCAATCGATCCACAATCACCCAGATCGTATCATACCCTTTCGGGGTTCGTGGCAGCTTTGTGATAAAATCCATGGTGATGCGTTCCCACTTCCATTTCGGTATGTCCAACGGTTGGATCTTTCCATACGGCTTCTGGTGCTCCGCCTTCACTTGCAAACACGTGAGGCATTTACTCACATACTCCACCACATCGCTTTCATACCCGGCCACCAATAATCTTTCTTCATATCTTGGTACATCTTGGTGGCACCGGGATGAATGGAGTATCGAGACTTATGAGCTTCATCCAAAATCTTCATTCGCAGATCCCCAAGACGAGGAATCCACATGCGCCCAAACCGAGTTCTAACACCCGTTGCGTTCTCACCCAACTCCGCGACCAGACCTCTCATGCGTTCAGAGTTTAGATGTTCGTCCTTTAAAGCCTCATCTTGGAACTCTTTGACCTGTTTCATTACGTCGGAGGTCATGATTAGCTGGTACGCCTTCACTCGAATTGGCTCGGGCCTCTCCTTTCGGCTAAGGGCATCCGCCACCACGTTGGCTTTGCCCGGATGGTAATGGATCTCACAATCATAGTCTTTTATAAGCTCCAACCATCGCCGTTGCCTCATATTCATATCCTTTTGCTCGAAGAAGTACTTCAAGCTTTTGTGGTCCGTGAAGATGGTAAACTTTGTCCCGTACAAGTAGTGCCGCCAAATCTTCAACGCGAAAACCACAGCTGCTAGCTCCAGGTCATGAGTAGGGTAATTAACCTCATGAACCTTCAGCTGTCGGGATGCATAGGCTATCACCTTTCCTCTCTGCATTAATACACACCCCAACCCCGAGTAGGAGGCATCAGAATAAACCACCAAATCTTCACTCCCCTCAGGTAACGCCAATACTGGAGCTTGGGTCAATCTCGTCTTCAGTTCTTCAAACGCCTTCTCTTGAGCTTGACCCCATACAAATTTCACATCCTTCCGAGTCAACTTTGTCAGTGGAGAAACAATTTTGGAAAAGTCTTGGATGAACCTTCGGTAGTAACCCGCCAAACCCAAGAAACTACGGATCTCGGACGGCGTCTTCGGAGACTTCCATTGCATCACTGCTTCCACTTTCGCCGGATCGACCATAATCCCATCCGGATTTACCACGTGACCCAAGAATTGAACTTCACGCAACCAGAATGTGCACTTGGAGAATTTAGCATACAACTTCTCCCTTCTCAACGTCTCCAGAACTTCGCGAATGTGACCGGCATGCTCAGTCTCATTCTTTGAATAAATCAAGATATCGTCAATGAATACAATCACTGATTTATCCAGCATCGGCCGGCACACCCTGTTCATCAGATCCATAAAAGCAGCTGGCGCGTTGGTCAAACCAAAGGACATAACGAGGAACTCATAATGACCGTAGCGCGTACGAAAAGCTGTTTTAGGGATATCCTGCTCCTTCACCTTCAGTTGATGGTAGCCTGATCAAAGATCTATACGTGAAAACCAACTAGCACCCTGAATTTGATCAAACAAGTCATCGATCCTCGGCAAGGGGTATCTGTTCTTTACTGTCAGCTTATTCAGCTCGCGGTAGTCGATGCACATCCTCATACTACCGTCCTTCTTCTTTACAAACAGGACCGGAGCACCCCAAGGTGAGATACTCGGTCTAATAAACCCCTTATCCAGCAGCTCTTGTAACTGCTCCATCAACTCCTTCATCTCTGTCGGGGCCAATCGGTACGGTGCCTTGGTAACAGGTTGGGCGCCTGGTACTAAATCAATCTGGAACTCGATCTCTCTGTCAGGTGGCAATCCCGATAAGTCTTCCGGGAACACGTCTGGGAACTCACACACAACCGGAACATCAGACAGTTGTGGTGCTGGCTTCTCTACATCTTTCACATAACATAAATAGGCGTTACATCCACGCCTCATACATTTCCCCGCCACTGCCATTGAGATCACCTTCGGAATCGTAGTAACCCGATCCCCATAAATTGTCACTGGTCTACCGTCAGGCGCTGTCAAACTGATCATCTTTTTGCGACACACAATGTTCGCCTCGAAATCTGCCAACCAATCCATCCCAAGCACCAAATCGAAACCACCTAACGTCATCGCAAAGGGTTTAACTGGGAATTTGTGACCCTCCAGTTCTACATCGCAACCCTCAATTACCTCACAAATCCTGGTGGTTTTACCTATAGCAGTCTCTACATCAAACGGTACATCCACATGTCTACTACTAACGGGCAGTTTGGCACAAAAAGCAGCAGAAATAAAACTCATACTGGCACCCGAATCAAATAACACAGAGGCTAAAGTTTGGTTCACCAGAAACGTACCGGACACTACATCAGGGTCCGTCCTCGCCTCTTCCTGCGTCATCGTAAATGCCCTGGCGCTCGCTTTCAACCCTTCACCCCCTGTCTTCTTCACACCGGAACCCTCAGATCTCGGCTTCTTGCAGTCTTTATTCATATGACCACCTTCCCCACAGTTGAAGCATCTCATTCCTTTACACTCTTTGGCCATATGACCGGGCTTTCCACACTTGAAACATACATTCAGCCCCCATCTGCACTCACCACCGTGCTCTCGCCCACACTTCCCACACTTTCTTGATCCTGCACTTGTCACGACCACACGGCGTTCATTAACCCGTGCCTTCTTACTACTTGTCGAAGTATCACCCCGACCAAACCTCTTTCCCTGCCACTTCCTCTCATCACTTCCCTTCTTACTGCCCTCAGATTTCACCATCATAGCCCGTTCATCGTACAACCTCCCAGCTAAATCCACCGCCGACCTGAAAGTACTTGGTCGGGCGGAAATCAAATGCCAACGAATTTCGGCTGGCAACCCCTGAATATACCGGTTAATCTTGCGAGACACCGGCGTCACTTGCTCTGGCACCAACCGTGCCATGTCGTTGAACTTGGTCGTGTATTGTTGGTGGGTCATCGTTCCCGCCTCCAACTGCAGGAACTCTCTCTCAACTATGTCCATCTCTCGACGAGGACTAAACTCCTCGATCACCATTCTCTTCAACTCAGACCACTTCAATTTCCCAATGGCCCTGCTACCCTCGGCCTGGACAATATTGTCCCACCAGCACAATGTCGTCCCCGTAAACGAGTGGGTAGCAAACTTTACCTTCTTATCCTCCTGGCAGTCACTGATATCAAGGACCGCCTCCATCTCCCTCACCCATTGGTGAGCATCAGCAGCCGTACCCGAACCATCGAAAGTCGGAGGCTTGCATCTCATAAATTTCCCGTAATCACAACCCCGGGCTGTCCCCCTATCCTGTTCTTCCTCCTCTTCCTCTTCGTCATCAGACAATACCGTTTCTGCCTCTGTCTGTTGCTGTCTACCGGAGGACCGTCTCCTCCCTCGTCTATCCTCCTCTCGTACTGCCTTTATCGCTTCGGTCATTACAGTCGGTAAGATCGTCTGCATAACCTGGTGCACTTCCTCAATCACTGCCTCTTTTACCGAGGCTCTCAACTTGGCGCTTTCATCTAGCTCCTCCTGATGAGGAATCTCGTTCTCCTCACGAACTACTTTCTCTTTCCTAGATCTTCCTCGCGTGATACGCGGCTCATCACCACGTTCACCATCACGGGAAGCATCAGATGATCTATCACCGACCATCTTCTATCACACTGAAAGATTAAAACACCAACACGGTCATTCAAGGAAATAGCTCAGTTTATGTTAAGTACAGTAAGTCCCTAATTACAGTGGCCAGTTGTGATTAGCCACTTACTCTACTCTTCGTACCCCGAGCATCACCTATCCTGACTACATTAGTATCTCAGTCTAACAGTACACATCATTCACATAACAAGCGCACATAATACCAGTTAATCTTTAAGAAAAATACCTGATGGCACGCGACTACTCAGATGGCATTCTCATTCTCCCTGTCCCATTCTCAGTTTAAGTTTAGGTTTATTATGAAAAATTTACCTATTTTACTTAAACTTTTGCTCTGATACCAACTTGTAAGGCCCCGCTCACCGGGCACCTTACTGTTGGTTCTTCATCGCACATATAACGTACATAATGTATATAATCATAAATCAACGCAGCGGAAATGATAAAATATATACATTCTCATTCATTCATAAAAGTCATTACATCATTGACTCGATCACAAATGCAGCTTTCTCTACTTTGTCTCTCCTCATAGGATCATACAGCGACCTCTAGAGGAGATATTAAGTTCAAAAACATAAAAATTATATTTTTATTACTTAAGAATATTCCTTAGGTAATTCCGTACATCGGAACCCTGACGGAATACTCTTGACACTCTCATGCAACATACTTTGTTGCATGTACTATGCACACGCATCCAATGCGTGGCGAACTTATCAAAATCTAAAGGAGATTTCTTGAGTAATCTCGTTTATTCAGATCCTCAAGAAATCTCATAATGACATGCAATGTGATGTGTTGCGAATATTATGGACCCGCAACCCATGACGTTGCAGCATTATCAACTGGAGAATGCCATCCCAAAAGAGCTGAGTAGTCACCTCGTGCCATCCTCAGCAACACTACCTGCGAACTGGAAAACAAATAAAAGTCAGCGTTGCTGAGTGAGTTCTAGTTTTATAATAAAACATACTTTCATTCTCATTAACTGCTCTTTCATACATGTGTTCACACATCATACGTACACGTAGATAATATTATTATTATCTCATCATTCATTACTTACTTTCATTCGTGTACACTTCATCATTCTCTTTTACTTTCATACATACATACTTCACGTACTTTCGTATGTACTTTACTTTCATTCTTTCATTCATTACTTATGTTCGAACATTCATTACATTCATTCATACTTTCATTACTTTCGTTCGAACGTTCATTACATTCAGTGACATGTACAATACCCCACTTTCATCATACATACTACTGGTGCTGGACCTGTGGTGGTTAGCCACGAACGTTGTGCACAAAGCTGATCCAGTCACCTGGGGTAGGTACATGCACCACTCATCTTTTCACTTTACTTCTAACATACGTTAGCCGAGTCTGTTGCAGTGCGCGACTGCTCACCTCAGTGACAATCTTATGATTGCCTGCTAACCGAGTCTCTTGCAACACGAAGTTGCTCACCTCATTATCAATCTCAATGATTGACCCGATGTACATCCTTCGGGGTAGCTAACCCGTACACCGTTGAGCTAACACCTGCCAGGGGTGTGCACCTCCTTCATTTGCTTGCAAGCCTTTCTTACTCTCTTTCATTAATGCATGCATTCATTCATCATGTTCCTTCTTTCATTATCTTTCACTTTACGTTCTTAATACATTCATTTCTTTCGTTCATTCATTCACGTAAAGTTATTAAAGATAAAACACATACACATAAGGAACATAAATACTTACATATCATCAGTATTCATCATCTATCATGGCAACATCATACTAACATACATACATCATACATACATCTCTACATTCACTCACATCAGCCCTGTCCGGGCGACTGAACTACCACCAGTCGCATGTCCTCCATGCGACTGGGCCATGCGATTGGGCTATCATGCGAATGGGTACTCATACGTGCGATTGAACTTCCTTCCGTACGACTAGACACTATGCGACTGGGCTATATGCGACTAACTCTTAACCGTACGACTCAACTACTCTGCGATTGAACTCATGCGACCGAAACTCTCAGTCGCATCACCTATCGTGCGATTGAGGCTCAATCGGGCGTCTGAACCTCAGTCGGGCGATTGGACATCAACTATTACTCATTCGGCCGAATGGCCCTTCAGTCGCATAACCCTAACTGGGCAGCGACTGGAGTTCTTCATGAACAGCAGTCGCGAACCCCCGTCCCCACAGTCACCATAAACCCATTTTTAGCCCATTTCGACCCTCCCAAGCCTTAGGGATTCCTACTAGCACCTCGTACAAACATATACTAGTCCTAATTCATACCATAAACTCATTACTCAAGAATTACCCAAATGGGTCAAACTTTCACTATTTCAAAACTAGGGTTTTAATGTGTTTCCAGCCCCAAAATCGTTAGAAAACATGTAAATGAGGGGTCCTAGAACTCACATTGTCAGGTAGAAGTTGATGAGCTTCGAATTAGCTTGCTTCTCGACAATCGGGCAGCACTTTCCCCTCTTTCTTTCTCTTCTCGGTCTCTTTCTGCTCTCTTCCCGACTGAAAAATGGGAGGAGAGTGGAGCTGCTCCCTTTTTATACCCACTTCTCAGTCGCATCTGGTCCAGGGGCGACTGGACCTTCAGTCGCATGAACACCATGTGATTGGACCCCAATCGCACATGTTCCATGCGGCTCATACTCCATTCGGGCGGTTGAACTCCAATCGTGCGGTTGAGATTCAATCGGCCGAATAGCCATGCGGTTGACCTCCAGTCGCATAAATCACAGGCGACTGAGGCTCAGTCGCATAGCCTACCAAAAAGTCAGACTTCCGGGTGTTACAAAGCAGGACCACCAGTGTGTACCTACAAGTCCTTCATGGACTGCAAGCCTCACACCTACAGTGAAACCGAGGGTGCTGTAGGGTTGGTAATGTGGTTTGAGAAGACGGAGTCCATGTTCTCAAAGTGTAACTATCCACCTGCTGACCAGTGAAATACGCTACCGGGACTTTGGATGGTGCTGCATTGTCTTGGTGGAATGCCCAAGTGCAGATGCTAGGGCAAGCCATGGCATATGAACTCCCGTGGAATGAGTTTAAAGATATGATGACCGAGGAATACAGTCCTCAAAGCGAAGTCCAAAAGCTGGAAATGGAATTTTGGCAGCTGAAAATGCAAGGTTCAGTATACCACAAGAACTCACAAGCTGGCCACCCTATGTCCAGGGATGGTGAACGAGATGCACAAACGAGTGGAACACTACATCCGGGGATTGGTGCCCGAGAGTAGGAGTATGGTGACTTCCTCAAACCCAGCCACTATCCAGAAAGCTATCCGCCTAGCCCACAAGCTGGCTGATGAAGCTGTGGAGCAAGGACGGTTGCCAAAACGGCTATATATGTATATATATGTATGTATATATATATGTATGTATATATATATGTATATATATGTATGTATATATATGTATGTATATATATGTATGTATATATATGTATGTATATATATGTATGTATATATATGTATGTATATATATGTATGTGTGTGTATATATATATGTATATATGTGACATCCTGTAATTTTCTGTTACTAAACTCCGTTGGTTCCATTAAGTCTTACGTACACTTGTCGTAAGCACACACTAGTTGTCGTTGAACGTTGGTGACTTAATAATACTAATCTATGATAAACAATAATAACCTAATTAATAATGTTGATTATTAGTTATGAGTATGTGATTTGTGAATATATGGAATTTTAAATATTTACTTTGTCAATTTTACGCGATAACATGACAACGTGTTATATATATATTTCATGTGTTGTGTGACTTATTGTAAATGTTTATGACTATGATTATTGACTAATAATACTTATAATTTGTAGTTAAAATTATAAAAGGATGCTACAAGGATTAAATTTTATAAAAACATAGTTGAAGGGGGTTTAAGGGTAAATGTAAATAGGGTAACTTTGACAAAACCCCTACTCTAACCCATTGTCCCCCATTCGGCCGCAAACCCCATCTCACACCCTAACTTTGCGAATTCAAGCTTCAATACATATAAACATTCGGATTTTGAGCGATTCAACGTAACACCCGAAACTTTGCCCAAATAAAAGAGAAATAAAAGTGTATTTCATAAAAGGGAAAAGAAGCTAAAGTAGAGGGGGTAAAGTGTAAAATAGTACAAAAAAGTCAAATATTTTATATATATGGGGAATGGCGGCCCATATCACCTTTTACACATCTGCTTTTTGGTTGACAAAAGAAGAAGACAGAAAGCAGGGCTTTTCTCTCGGTTACAAGAAGATGAAAAAAATTTGGGGTTTTGGTAAGTGTTTCTTGTGTTTTTGACTCGGTTTTGTTGAGATTTCGACATTAGAACGGATGTATAAGTGTTATACATGTTTTGGTGTCTATTTGGCTTGTTCTAGTTGTTTGGATTCGTGTACCAGCAAGTTTAGAGGAGTTCATGTGTTGTTAACACAAGGTGAGTTCTAGACCCCGTGTTTTTACTTGTTTTTATTAATTCTTGGGGCTGGAAATGTATGTAAACTATTTTTACAAATATTTTATAAGTACCCGTAAGTACCCATGCATGTATAATGATGTTCATAAATGTTTCATGTTGTGTTCATGCTTAGAATGATATAAGTAAGTTTAGGATAGGATAATATGATGCTCGGGACTGGAAACAATTTAGAAATATGTTCAAGAAGTTGGCCATGCGTCCAAATAGGGCTCATGCGCCTAAATTTGCCTTAGAAATGCTCTAAGTAGGGCTAACCGCCCAAACAGTATCCCCAACCGCCTAAAGTTGCCTTAGAAAGTTTCTAAGTCAGCCCATACGTCCAAACTGGGCCCAACCACCCAAACAGTGCCCCAACCGCCTAGAAAATGCCTTTAGAAATTTTAAGTGAAAGCCCATGCACCTGAATAGTAGTCCATGCGTCTAAGATTTGCACTCAAACTCCTAAGTATGGACCAAACGTCCAAATAGTGCCTATGCGTCTGAGATGGTCCAAACGACTAAGTGTTAAAACGCCCAAATAGTGACCATGCGCCTAAACAGGCCTCATGCGCCTGCATAGTGTTCATGCGCCTAGGACATTTAGAATATTTTCTGAAATTTTGAGTAAAACAGAATCATTAGAGTTTGACCCAAGTTTGACTTAGGGTTTTTAATTGCTATTATATTTACATTATTATAAATTGTTCCTATGGTCATAGTGATTATTATTATGTGACTTATGTGGTGTGCCTATGATTATAAATGCAAGTATTATTCTTAGCAAAAGAAAGATTAATACCAAAGAAAAGTGGAACATAATTAAAATGTTAAAAGTCTTGCAAGCATATAGGAGGTGCACGACCATGTTATCGTTAGCTCAACTGTATTGCGGGTTAGCTACCCCAAAGGATGCACACAGGGCCAATCAATTGAGATTGGCGGACCTTTGCAGCATACCCTAGGTGACTGGGTCATCCTTGTGTACAGTGATCATAGCCTATTGATAGACCAGAGGCCCAACACCAGTTTCCCCGCGCATATAGTTTAGGGTATTGTTCATTGGTCCACATAGACGGTGAAAGATAAAGTAAAGAGTACGAAATGAAGGAAGGCATACAGTAAAGAAAGAAAGTATTACCTTGTTGTATAGTTGATACGTGCTCACGTACAAGAGTAAGAGAAGTGTTTTTCCAAAAAGAGTATTGTAAGGCCCCATTCCCGGGCACCTCACAGTTGATCATTCATCGCACATAAAACATACATTTAAATAGAAATTTGCAGTGGAAACATTCAAAATAGACATCTCATTTCATCATAAAAGATTTTACAATGTTTTACATCGCTATTGTTTACAAAACGGTCGTAAACAGTGACCTCTAGTATAGAAACATTAAAATTTCATCTAAAGAAGATTCCTTAAGTAATCCCGTTTATCGGGATCCTCAAGGAACACTTGCACGCAACATAATGCGTGGCAGCATTATCAAAAGGAGAATGTCATCCCAAAAGAGCTGAGTAGCCGCCTCGTACCATCCTCAGCAACACTACCTGCCAACTGGAAACACATAAAAATTCAGCGTTGCTGAGTGAGTTCTAGTTTTATAATTAAACATACTTTTCCTTTATTAAAACCGTTTTCACATACATGCGATCACACAACATACGTACATGCAGATAATATTATTATTATCTTCATCATTCATTTGTTAGCTTACATTCGTGTACCATTCATCATTATCATTCATGTTCATCCGTGTATTCCTTCTTTCGTTCATACATTACTTCCTCCATTCATACATTCATTACATTCATTCATACGTTCAATGCGTTCGTTTGTACGATCATTACATTCGATGACATGGACAATACCCTGAACATCATGCATTACTGCTGGTGCTGGACCTATGGTAATCAATCACGAACGTTGTGCACTAATACGGATCCAGTCACCTAGGGTAGGTACATGCACCACTTATCTTTCCACTTTCATTCTGGATCCATGCCATATGCTATACCCCGAACATTTTGCACTACTGCGGGTGCTGGACCTGTGATGATCAATCACAAACGTTGTGCACTACTGCTGATCCAGTCACCTAGGGCAAGCGGCAAGGATCCCATACATATGGTCAATCACAAAGACTGACCCCAATGTGCATCCTTCGGGGTAGCTAACCCGCACACCGTTGAGCTAACACCTACCAGGGGTGTGCACCTCCGTACATTTACTTGCAAGCCTTTCTTACATTCATTCTTTCATTCATCAATGCATGTATTCGTCATCATATTTCCTTTTCATTCATTCATTACTACATACATTCACCATCATGTTCCTCTTTTATTATCTTTCACTTTACGTTACATAATACTTTGTTCGTTCATTATCATAATATGTAAAGTTTTGGAAAGATAAACATACAACATCGTAGGAACATACACATATCATCCATGCATCGTCATACAAGGCATCATACATACATAACATACACCATGCATTACCATCAAGCACACATCATCATACCATCTATGACCTCAAAATGTCAACTTACATAACCCCTAGGAATCCCCTAGGTCAAAGCCTATCTTACTCATTTTAAATTCCCAGAAGTCAGAATTCTGCTAAGTGTTTACCCGCATTTCCCTCTTTGATTCATCCGCATTTCTTGGCCATCCGCATTAGTCAATGCGGATGAGGAATTACCTTTGCCGCATTTCAAGACTATCCGCATTAGTTAATGCGGATAAGGAATGCCTTAACCGCATTTCATGATCTACCCGCATTGGTCGATGCGGCTGAGTAATGCCTTGGCCATTTTTCTTGTTTTGTCCGCATTAAGTCAATGCGGATGAAGAATGCTTTAATCCGTATTCTCTGACCTATCCGCATTAGGTCAATACGGATGAGCAAATTTCCTTAGCCGCATTTTCCTGGTCATCAGCATTAGTCCATGCGGGTGAGCAGTTCACCCTGCACTTAACCTATGCTGTTTTTCAGCTCTCAATCATCATCTCAACATACATTAGCACGAATTTATCGTATCATCTACCTAGAACAGGCTACACATCATACACATCCTAGGAAAGACTTCTAAGACATACATCAACAGTTCGCACACGAACAACATACTGAAGCTCATATATCTATCCTAGAAATCTTAAACACAGTTGGCATAGCAGCCCAAACGAACCATATACACATATATTAGTACATACATACACAGATTAAGCACCCAACCTCGAAAACGGTTCGTCGATGTGTTCCGGCCCCAAAATCATTCAAAAATGCGTAGAAGAGGGGTCTTAGAACTCACCTTGTGTTGCTAGGTATGGCTTCTTCAAAATCGGTCGCCGTGGAACCCGGTACCTCGAATCAGTCTTCTTCTTCTTCTTGTTTTTTTTTCAAATCTTGTGGTTTGCTCTTTCTCTTTCAAAAACTTTCGCTGATTTGGGGTTGTGAGAAAAGAGTGGGCAGCCATCCCTATGTATATCAGATATTTATCTTTTCTTTATACCTTTTTAACACAAAACCCCCTCTACTTTTATTCCTTTCTCATTTCCTTTCATGATACTATCTTTTCTTTTCTTATTATTATTATTTTACTTTGTCTAATCAAAAGTTTCGGGTGTTACAAGTCCACCCCCCTTATATAGGTTTCATCCCCGAAACCTGTTATTCCTCGAACAGATGTGGGTAATGCTGTCTCATTTCCTTTCAGTCTCCCACGTAGACTCGGATCCCTTCCTGTGCTTCCACTGTACACGCACAAGGGGAACCACTTTATTTCTCAGCCGCTTCTCTTTTCTATCAATAATTGCCACTGGTTGCTCCACATAGTTGAGTCGTTCATCTATTTTGATATCCTCCAGTGGAACGATCATATCTTCATTGGCTAATCACTTCCTTAGATGAGATACATGGAATGTCGGGTGAATTCCGTTTAACTCATCTGGCAATTCCAACCTGTAGGCCACCTCTCCTACTCGAGCAATGATTCGGAAAGGTCCTATATACCATGGACTCAACTTGCCCCGCTTGCAGAATCGAATGATACCCTTCCAAGGTAAGACCTTCAACATAACCCGGTCACCCACCTGGAATTCAATCGGTCTGCGTCGTTTATCAGCATACGACTTCTGTCTGTCCTTGGCTATCTTCATGTAGGCTTTGATCTTTTCAAGTTTTTCAGTCGTAACCTCGATCACTTCGACGCTCCCCAATTCCTTCTAACCAGTTTCACCCCAACAAACGGGTGTCCTGCATCTCCTACCGTACAACATCTCGTAAGGTGGCATGCCAATGCTGGCATGATAGCTGTTGTTGTATGAGAATTCTGCTAACGGTAAGTGGTCATCCCAACTTCCCCCGAAGTCAATCACACATGCCCGAAGCATGTCTTCCAACGTCTGAATGGTCCTTTCGGATTGACCATCAGTCTGGGGATGATAAGCCGTGCTAATATGTAACCTCATCCCATAGCATCATGGAATTTCTTCCAGAATTTGGATGTAAACCGGTGTCGCGATTAGACACAATCGACAGCGGTACACCATGACGAGTCATAATCTCCTTGATGAAAAGATCGGCCAACCTCTCGGACGAATATGTCTCGTGCATCGGTAGGAAGTGAGCACTCTTCGTCAGACGATCAACAATCACCCATATAGCATCATACCCCTTCGGGGTACGGGGCAACTTCGTGATGAAATCCATGGTGATGTGCTCCCACTTCCATTCCAGTATATCCAAAGGTTGAATCTTCCCATACGGCTTCTGGTGCTCGACCTTCACCTGTAAGCAAGTAAGGCACTTACTCACATACGCCACCACATCACGCTTCATACCCGGCCACCAATAATCTTTCTTCATGTCTTGGTACATCTTTGTGGCACCGGGATGAATGGAGTATCGAGTCTTATGGGCTTCATCCATGATCTTTTCCCGTAGATCCCCAAAATGAGGAACCCACATCTGCCCAAACCGGGTTCTAACACCAAATGTGTTTTCACCCAACTCCACGACCAGGCCTCTCATTCATTCAGAGTTAAGATGTTCGTCTTTCAAAGCCTCATCTTGAAACTCTTTCACCTGTTTCATAACGTCGGAGTTCATGATCAGCTGGCATGCCTTCACACGAATCGGCTCGGGCCTCTCCTTTCGGCTAAGGGCATCCGCCACCACGTTGGCTTTGCCCGTATGGTAATGGATCTCACAATCATAATCCTTTATAAGATCCAACCATCGCCGTTGCCTCATATTCAAATCTTTTTACTCGAAGAAGTACTTCAAGCTCTTGTGGTCGGTAAGGATGGTGCACTTCGTCCCGTAGAGATAGTGCCTCTAAATCTTCAATGCAAAGACCACAGCTACTAGCTCCAAGTCATGAGTAGGATAGTTAAGCTCATGAACTTTCAACGGCCGGGATGCATAAGCTATAACCTTTCCCCTCTGCATCAACACGCATCCCAATCCCGAATAGAAAGCATCAGAATAAACCACCAGATCTTCACTTCCATCGGGTAATGACAGAACAGGAGCTTGGGTCAACCTCGCCTTCAGCTCTTCAAACACCTTTTCCTGAGCTTGACCCCATACAAACTTCACATCCTTCCAGGTCAACTTGGTTAGTGGAGAAGCGATCTTGGAAAAGTCTTGGATAAACCTTCGGTAGTAGCCCGCCAAACCCAAGAAACTTCGGATTTCAGATGGCGTCTTTGGAGACTTCCATTGCATTACCGCTTCCACCTTTGCCGAATCGACCATAATACCCTCCGGATTCACCACGTGACCCAAGAACTGAACTTCGCGCAACCAGAACGCGCATTTGGAGAATTTAGCATACAATTTCTCCCTTCTCAACGTCTCCAGAACCTCTCGAACGTGACCGGCATGCTCAGCCTCACTCTTCGAATAAATCAAGATATCATTGATGAATACAATCACCGATTTATCCAACATCGGCCGACACACCCGGTTCATCAGATCCATAAAAGCGGCTGGCGCATTGGTCAAACCAAAAGACATGATGAGAAACTCATAGTGAGCATAGCGCTTGCGGAAAGCTGTTTTAGGGATATCCTGTTCTTTCACCTTCAGTTGATGGTAGCCTGATCGAAGATCTTTCCTTGAAAACCAACTGGCACCCTGAAGTTGATCAAACAAATCATCGATTCTCGGCAAGGGGTATCGGTTCTTTACCGTCAGCTTGTTCAATTCACGGTAGTAGATACACATTCTCATACTACCATCCTTCTTCTTTACAAACAGGACCGGAGCACCCTAAGGTGAGATACTCGGTCTAATGAACCCCTTATCCAACAACTCTTGCAACTGCTCCATCAACTCTTTCATTTCCGTCGGGGCCAATCGATACGGAGCTTTGGCAACAGGTTGGGCGCCTTGTATCAGATCAATCTGGAACTCGATCTCTCGGTCAGGTGGCACCCCCGATAAGTCTTCGGGAAACATGTCTGGAAAGTCACACACAACCGGAACATCGGATAGTTGTGGTGTTGGTGTTTCTACATCCTTCACATAACATAAATAGGCGCTACATCCACGCCTCATACACTTTCCCGCCACCGCCATTGTGATCACCTTCGGAATCGTCGTGACCCGATCCCCATAAACCGTTACCGGATTCTCGTCAGGCGCTATCAGACAAATCATCTTCTTCCAACACACTATATTCGCCTCAAAATCCGCCAACCAATCCATCCCGAGCACCAAATCAAAACCACCTAAAGTCATCGCAAAGGGTCTAACCAGAAATTTGTGGCCCTCTAATTCCACCTCGCAACCCTCTATCACTTCGGAAATTCTGGTAGATTTACCTATCGCAGTTTCTACATCAAACGGTACATCCACACGTCTACTACTAACAGGCAGTTTGGCACAGAAAGCAGCAGAAATAAAACTCCTACTGGAACCCGAATCAAATAATACAGGGGCTAAAGTTTGGTTCACCAGAAACGTACCGGACACAACATCGGGGTCCGTCCTAGCCTCTTCCTGCGTCATCGTGAATGCCCTGGCGCTTGCCTTCGATCCCTCATTCCCCGCCTTTTTCACGCCGGAACTCTCAGACCTCGGCTTCTTGCAATCTTTATTCATATGACCACTCTCCCCACAGTTGAAGCACCTCATGCTCTTACACTCTCTAGCCATATGACCAGGCTTTCCACACTTGAAACAAACATTCAGCCCCAGTCGGCACTCCCCACCATGCTCTTTTCCACATTTACCTCACCTTTTCGGTCCCGTACCTAGTGTGGCTACACGGTGGTCATCCACCCGTGCCTTTTTGTTACTCGTCAAGGCATCAACCCGACCAAACCTCTTCCCGTTCCAATACCTGTCACCCCCTTCCTATTACCATCAGCCACCACCACCACTGCCCTTTTATCATACAGCCTTCCCGCCAAGTCCACTGCCGACCTAAAGGTGATTGGTCGGGCGGCGATCATATGCCTGCAAATGTCTGCCAGCAAACCCTAAATATACCTCTTGATCTTTCGCGTCAGAGGTATCACCTGGTCCGGCACCAGACGGGCCATTTCGCTGAACTTTGTGGTGTACTGTTGGTGGGTCATCGTCCCCGCCTCCAGCTGCAGGAACTCTCTCTCAACTTTATCCATTTCCCGATGAGGACAGAACTCCTCGATCACCAACCTTTTCAATTCGGACCACTTCATCTTCCTAATGGCCCTGCTACCCTCGGCCTGGACTATGTTGTCCTACCAGCATAAAGTCGAATCCATAAACGAGTGGGTAGCGAACTTTACTTTTTGGTCCTTACGACACTCGCTGATATCGAGGACACCTTCCATTTCTCTCGCCCATCGATGAGCAGTAGCAGCATTGCCATTACCGTCAAAAGTAGGGGGCTTGCACCTCATAAACGCCCCGTAATTACAGCCTCCCACTGTCTCATGCACCGGCTCCTCCTCCTCTTCCTCTTCGTCATCAGAAAGAACCGTTTCCGGCCCTGATTGCTCCTGCCTTCCTGAGGAACGGTTCCTCTCTTTTCTTTCATCTTCTCGGACAGCCTTAATCACTTCGGTCACCAAAGACGGTAAGATCGTCTGCATGACCTGATGCACCTCTTCAACCACTGCCTCTATTACCGAGGCTCTCAAATTGGCGCTTTCGTCTACACCCTCCTAATGAGGGGTCTCGTGTTCTTCATGAACCACTTTCTCCACCCTTGGTCTTCCTCTTGTGGCCCGTGGTTCAGCACCACGTCCGCCACCACCTCCACCCCGTGAAGCCTTAGAAGATCTACCGCCAGCCATTCTCTATCACACACTGAAAGATTCAAACACTGACACGGTCACTCAAGGGAATAGCTCAGTTTATGTCAAGTATAGCAAGTCCCTAATTACAGTGGCCAGTTGTGATTAGCCACCTACTTTACTCTTCGTACCCGGAGCATTTCCTATCCTGACTATATTAGTATCTAAATCTAACAGTATCACATAAGCACCTAACAAGCGCACATAAATTCTGGTTAACATTACGAAAATACCTGATGGCACGCAGCTACTCAGATTGGCATTCCTTCCCTTTCCATCCCATTCTCAGTTTAAGTTAAGGTTTATTTTGAAAATTTACCCGTTTCACTTAAACTTTAGCTCTGATACCAACTTGTAAGGCCCTATTCCCGGGCACCTCACAGTTGATCATTCATCGCACATAAAAGATACATTTAAATAGAAATTTGTAGCGGAAACATTCAAAAGAGACATCTCATTTCATCATAAAAGCTTTTACAATTTTTACATCGCTATTGTTTACAAAACGGTCGTAAACAGTGACCTCTAGTATAGAAACATTAAAATTTCATCTAAAGAAGATTCCTTAAGTAATCCTGTTTATCGGGATCCTCAAGGAACACTTGCAGGCAACATAATGCGTGGCAGCATTATCAAAAGGAGAATGCCATCCCAAAAGAGCTGAGTAGCCGCCTTGTACCATCCTCAGCAACACTACCTGCCAACTGGAAACACATAAAAAGTCAGCGTTGCTGAGTGAGTTCTAGTTTTATAATTAAACATACTTTTCCTTTATTAAAACCGTTTTTACATACATGCGATCACACAACATATGTACACGTAGATAATATTATTATTATTATCATTCATGTTCATCCGTGTATTCCTTCTTTCGTTCACACATTACTTCCTCCATTCATACATTCATTACATTCATTCATACGTTCAATGCGTTTGTTTGTACGTTCATTACATTTGGTGACATGTACAATACCCTGAACATCATGCATTACTGCTGGTGCTGGACCTGTGGTAATCAACCACGAACGTTGTGCACTAATGCGGATCCAGTCACCCAGGGTAGGTACATGCACCACTTATCTTTCCACTTTCATTCTAGATCAATGCCATATGTTATACCCCGAACATTTTGCACTACTGCGGGTGCTGGACCTGTGATGATCAAACACGAACGTTGTGCACTACTACTGATCCAGTCACCTAGGGCAAGCGGCAAGGATCCCATACATATGGTCAATCACAAAGACTGACCCCAATATGCATCCTTCGGGTAGCTAACCCGCACACCGTTGAGCTAACACCTGCCAGGGGTGTGCACCTCCATACATTTGCTTGCAAGCCTTTCTTACATTCATTCGTTCATTCATTAATGCATGTATTCGTCATCATATTTCCCCTTCACTCATTCATTACTACATGCATTCACCATCATGTTCCTCTTTTATTATCTTTCACTTTACGTTACATAATACTTTGTTCGTTCATTATCATAATACGTAAAGTTTTGGAAAGATAAACATAGAACATCGTAGGAACATACACATATCATCCATGCATCGTCATACATGGCATCATACATACATAACATACACCATGCATGACCATCAAGCACACATCATCATACCATCTATGACCTCAAAATGTCAACTTACATAACCCTCGGGAATCCCCTAAGTCAAAGCCTATCTTACTCATTTTAAATTCCCAGAAGTCAGAATTCTGCTAAGTGTTTACCCGCATTTCCCTCTTTGATTCATCCGCATTTCTTGGCCATCCCCATTAGTCAATGCGGATGAGGAATTACCTTTGCCGCATTTCAAGACTATCCGCATTAGTTAATGCGGATAAGGAATGCCATAACCGCATTTCATGATCTACCCGCATTGGTCGATGCGCCTGAGTAATGCCTTAGCCATTTTTCTTGTTTTGTCCGCATTAAGTCAATGCGGATGAAGAATGCTTTAATCTGTATTCTCTGACCTATCCGTATTAGGTCAATGCGGATGAGCAAATTGCCTTAGCCGCATTTTCCTGGTCATCCACATTAGTCCATGCGGGTGAGCAGTTCACCCTGCACTTAACCTGTGCTGTTTTTCAGTTCTCAATCATCATCTCAACATACATTAGCATGAATTTATCGTATCATCTACCTAGAACAGGCTACACATCATACACATCCTAGGAAAGAATTCTAAGACATACATAAACAGTTCGCACATGAACAACATACTGAAACTCATATATATGTCCTAGAAATCTTAAACAGAGTAGGCATAGCAGCCCAAACGAACCATATACACATATATTAGTACATACATACACAGATTAAGCACCCAACCTCGAAAACGGTTCGTCGATGTGTTCCAGCCCCAAAATCATTCGAAAATACGTAAAAGAGCGGTCTTAGAACTCACCTTGTGTTGCTGGGTATGGCTTCTTCCAAATCGGTCACCGTGGAACCCGGTACCTCGAATCAGTCTTCTTCTTCTTCTTGTTTTTCTTTCAAATCTCGTGGTTTGCTCTTTCTCTTTCTAAAACTTTCGCTGATTTGGGGTTGTGAGAAAAGAGTGGGCAGCCATCCCTATGTGTATCAGATATTTATCTTTTCTTTATACATTTTTATCACAAAACCCCCTCTACTTTTATTCCTTTCTCATTTCCTTTCAAGATACTTTCTTTCCTTTTCTTATTATTATTTTTCTTTGTCTAATCAAAAGTTTCGGGTGTTACAAGTATTTTCATATATATATATATATATATATATATATATATATATATATATATATATATATATATATATATATACACACACACACACATTACATAAGGTATTTTAATACTTAAAAAAAGACTAGAACTCACTCAACAACGCTGACTTTTATACATATTCAGTTGAAAGGTAATCGTTGTTGAGGATGGCACGAGGGTGAAGCTACTTGACAAGGAAAGACTGACATCCATTCCTATGTTATGATATTGTTGTTTTGTAATGCAATTAAACAATCTTTTGTAACTTGAACATTATTTATTGCTTAACAACAGTATCTTTTAATAATAGAGATGGCTTTTTACTAACGTAATTCCGCTGTTTATTTAATGAAATGTATATTAATATGTTTTATGTGCAATGAATGGGCAATTGTGAGGTGCCCAGGAACGGGGCCTTACAAGTTGGTATCAGAGCCAAAGTTTAAGTGAAATGGGTAAATATTTTCAAAAGAAACCTCAACTTAAACTTAAAACGGGACAGAAAGAGGGATGTCAACCCGAGTAGCTATGTGCTATCAGGTATTTCTTTTCTTAAAGTTAATCAGTATTATGTGCGTGTGCTATTTGACTTATGTGTTCTTAGTAGATTTATATACTGATGTAGTCAGGATAGAAAATGCTTGGGATGTAGAGAGTAAAGTAAGTGGATAATCATAACTGGCCACTATCATTAGGAACTTACTATACTTGACATAAACTGAGCTGTTCCCTTGAATGACTGTGTTGGTGTTTGAATCTTATAGCATTTAGGAAATGGCTGGACAAAAATATTCCAAGGCTTCTAAAGGCAGAGGTCAGCCACGTATGACTAGGAGTAGTGCTAAGGCTCCTGAGACAGCTCACGAGAACCTGAGGTTCATGGCCGAAGTGAGGAGAATGAGAATGCTAGCCAAAATGCCTCAGCTAGGGAGGCGATTGCTAATGAGGTACACCAGGTCATGCAGACAGTCTTACCGTCTGTAGTGACCGAAGTCATCAGGGCTGTGAGGAATGAGGAGAGGAAGGAGAAGGAAGATAAGAAAGGGTCAACAGGTAAGGGAAGTAAGGGGGAGGAGGAATGACTGGATCCTGAGACCGTGTTGTCCGATGAAGAGGATGATGATTTAGTAGGGGCGACGACCAAGGGTGTAGTTATGGGGCATTCCAGAGGTGTAAGCCTCCAACCTTCGATGGCAATGTTAATGCTACTGCCGCTCACCACTGGGTGAGGGAGATGGAGGCAGTTTTGGAGATTAGTGAGTGTCGTGAAGACCAGAAGGTGAAGTTCATGACTCACTCTTTTGTTGATTCAGTGCTGTGTTGGTGGGACAACATTGTCCAAGCTGAGGGTGCCAGAGCCATCGGGAAGATGCGATGGAAAGAGCTGAAGCAATTGGTGATTGAGGAATTCTATCCTTACAGGGAACTCGACAGGATCGAGAGGGAGTTCCTGCAACTTGAGGCGAGAACCATGACGCACTAGCAGTACACCACCAAAATTAATGAAATGGCGAGGCTGGTACCGGATCAGGTGACGCCGGTTTCAAGGAAGATCAAGAGGTACATCCAGGGACTGCCGGTTGATATTCACAGGCATCTGATTGCCGCTCAGCCAGGTACCTTTCGATCGATGGTGGACTTGGCGGGTAGGTTGTACGATGAGAGAGAGGAGACTGTAGTGGAGGTGAAGAAGACGAGTGGTGGTTTCACTCCAAAACAACAAGAGGATCAAGGTGGATGACTGTAGGGTGTCGTTAAGCTCAGGGCTAAAGAAGTGTGGCAAATGTGGAAGGGAGCATACCAGTGAGTGTAGGTTGGGATTGAATGTATGCTTCAGGTGTGGCAAGCCTGGCCAAATCGCTAGAGACTGTAGGGTGCTGAAGTGTGCTGAAGTGCTATAACTGTGGCGAGGAGGGCCACACGAGCAAGGACTGCAAGAAGCTAAGGGCGGAGAGCTCTGGGTGAAGAAGAGGCCGGAGGAAGGAGCGCAGAGGGCAAGTGCTAGAGGTTACACCATGACCTGGAAGGAGGCCAGAGTGGATCCCGATGTCGTGTCAGGTATGTTTCTAGTAAATCAAACTTGTGCCTCTGTATTATTTGATTTTGGTGCTAGTAGGAGTTTTATTTTTACTATTTTTTATGCTAAGTTGTCTACTAGTAGTAGAAGTATTAGCGAGCCATTCGATGTAGAAACTGCTATTGGTAAGTCCACTAGAATTACAAACGTGATAGAGGACTGTGCTATAGAACTAGAAGGTCATATGTTTGCTGCTAAGTTACATGTGATGCCCCTAGGTGGATTTGATGTAGTACTAGGGATGGATTGGTTAGCAACCTATGAAGCGAACATCGTATGTCGCAAGAAGATGATTCGAATAGCTGCGCTCGATGGAAGTTTGGTGACGATTTATGGTGATCACGTTACTACGATCCTGAAGGTAATTTCGATGGCGGTGGCGGGGAAGTGCATGAGACGTGGATGTAGTGCCTATCTGGCCTACATAAAGGATGTGGATGCATCAGTACCACAATTACCCGATGTACCAGTGGTGTGTGATTTTCCGGACGTATTCCCGAAAGACTTACCCGGCGTGCCACCGGATCGTGAAATTGAGTTCCAGATTGATCTAATACCTGGTGCTAAACTCGTTGCCAAAGCACCGTACTAATTTGCTTCGATTGAGATGAAGGAACTCATGGAACAATTGCAGGAGTTAATGGATAAGGGATTCATTCAACCGAGTATCTCTCCATGGGGTGCTCGGTATTGTTTGTAAAGAAAAAGGATGGTAGTATGCGGATGTGCATCGACTACCGAGAGCTGAACAAGTTGACAGTGAAGAATCGGTATCCGTTACCGAGGATTGATGACTTGTTCGACCAGCTCCAAGGTGCCAGTTGGTTCTTGAGGATAGATCTTCGATCTGGCTACCATCAATTGAAGGTGAAGGAGTAGGACATTCCTAAGACAGCTTCTCGTACGCGTTATGGATACTACGAGTTTCTTGTTATGTCTTTTGGGTTAACTAACGTGCCAGCTGCCTTTATGGACTTGATGAATCGAGTATGTCGGCCAATGCTAGATTTAATCAGTGATAGTGTTGATTGATGATATCCTGATTTATTCTAAGAGTGAGGAAGAGCATGCCAGCCACATATGCAAGGTATTGGAGACACTTAGGATAGAGAAGTTGTATGCTAAATTCTCGAAGTGTGCTTTTTGGTTACGGGAGGTTCCATTTTTGGGTCATGTCATTAATGCTGAAGGAATCATGGTGGACCCGACAAAGGTTGAGGCGGTGATGCAATGGAATTCTCCAAAGACGCCATCTGAGATCCGTAGTTTCTTGGGTTTGTCGGGCTACTATAGGAGGTTCATCCAAGACTTCTCCAAGATAGCCTCACCTTTGACTAAATTGACTCGCAAGGATGTGAAGTTTGTATGGGGTCAAGAACAGGAGTGTGCTTTTGAGGAGTTGATGACGGGATTAACTCAAGCCCCTGTCTTGACGTTACCCGAGGGGAGTGAAGACTTAGTGGTGTATTCAGATGCTTCTTATTCTGGGCTAGGTTGCGTGTTAATGCAACATGAAGGGTAATAGCTTACGCATCCCGCCAGTTGAAGACCCAGGAAGTCAACTACTCTACCCAAGATTTGGAGTTAGCGGCTGTAGTTTTCTCGCTGAAGATTTGGAGGCACTACTTATATGGTACTAAGTGCACCATCTTCACCGACCATAAGAGCTTAATGTACTTCTTTGAGTAGAAGGATCTAAACATGAGATAGAGAAGGTGGTTAGAGATCATCAAAGATTATGATTGTGAGATCCACTACCATCCGGGCAAGGCCAACATGGTGGCCGATGCCCTTAGCCAAAATGAGAGTCCCGAGCCAATTCGGGTGAAGGCGTATCAGTTAGTGATGACTTCGGACATGATGACTCAAGTGAAAGAACTTCAGAATGAGGTGTTGAAAGAAGATCACCTCAACTCTGAACGAATGAGAGGTCTAGTTGCAGAACTGGGAGAAAACACCCATGAGGTTAGAACCCGCTTTGGGTGAATGTGGATCCCTTGATATGGAGATCTGCGAGGGTGAATCATGGATGAAACTCACAAAACTCGATACTCCATTCATCCTGGTGCCACCAAGATGTATCAAGACATGAAGAAAGACTACTAGTGACCGGGTATGAAACGTGACGTGGTGGAGTATGTGAGTAAGTACCTTAGTTGCTTGCAAGTGAAGGAAGAGCATCAGAAGCTTTACGGGAAGGTCCAACTGTTGGACATACCCGAGTGGAAGTGGGAGCACATCACCATGGACTTCATTACGAAGTTATCCCGCACAACGAGGGGGTACGATGCTATCTGGGTGATTGTTGATAGTCTAACCAAGAGTGCTCACTTCCTACTGATCCGCGAGATGTATTCGTTTGAAAGACTGGTGGATCTGTTCATTAAATATATTGTAGCTCGTCATGGTGTACCAGTGTCTATCGTGTCGGATCATGACACCCGATTAACATCGAAGTTTTGGAAGAGATTCCATGACGCGATGGGGACAAGGCTACACATTAGTACGGCTTATCATCCCCAGACGGACGGACAGTCTGAGAGGACGATTCAGACGCTTGAGGGCATTCTTCGGGCATGTGTGATCGAATTTGGAGGAAGTTGGGATGACCACTTACCGTTAGCAGAATTCTCGTATAACAATAGTTACCATGCCAGCATTGGCATGCCACCATATGAGACGCTATACGGTAGAAGGTGTAGGATGCCTGTACGTTAGGGAGACATTGGGCAGAAGGAGTTAGGAGGTGTTGAGATGATCTAGGCTATAATTGAGAAGTTGGAAAAGATTAAAGCCTTCATGAAGGCAGTGAAAGATAGACAAAAGTCGTATGCTGACGAAAGGCGAAGACCGATAGAATTCAAGGTTGGCGACCGAGTTATGTTGAAGGCCTCACCTTGGAAGGGAATCATCCGATTTAGGAAACGGGGTAAGCTAAGCCCGAGATATATAGGACCTTTCCGGATCGTCGCATGGGTAGGAGAGGTAGCCTATCGACTTGAATTACCAGATAAGTTAAGTGGAATTCATCCTACATTCCATGTATCTCATCTACGGAAGTGCTTAGCTGGTGAAGACATGGTTGTACCACTGGAGGATATCGAGGTGGATGAACGGCTCAACTACGTAGAACAAACCAGTGGCAATCATTGATCGCAAAGATAAGAGGCTAAGGAATAAAGTGGTTCCACTTGTACGAGTGCAGTGGAAGCACCGGAAGGGTTCCGAGTCTATGTGGGAGACTAAAGAGGAAATGAGGCAATATTACCAACAACTATTCGAAGAGTGACAAGTTTCGTGGACGAAACCTGTTTAAAGGGGTAGACTTGAAACACCCGAAACTTTGCCCAAATAAAAGAGAAATAAAAGTGTATTTCATAAAAGGGAAAAGAAGCTAAAGTAGAGGGGGTAAAGTGTCAAATAGTACAAAAATGTCAAATATTTTATTTATATGGGGAATGGCCGCCCATATCACCTTTTACACATCTGCTTTTTGGTTGACAAAAGAAGAAGAAAGAAAGCAGGGCTTTTCTCTTGGTTACAAGAAGAAGAAGAAGATTTCGGGTTTTGGAAAGTGGTTCTTATGTTTTTGACTCGGTTTTGTTGAGATTTCGACTTTAGAACCGATATATAAGTGTTATACATGTTTTGGTGTCTATTTGGCTTGTTCTAGGTGTTTGGATTAGTGTACCAGCAGGTTTAGAGGAGTTCGTGTGTTGTTAACACAAGGTGAGTTCTAGACCCCATGTTTTTACTTGTTTTTATTAATTCTTGGGGCTGGAAATGTATGTAAACTACTTTTACAAATGTTTTATAAGTAGCCGTAAGTACCCATGCATGTATAATGATGTTCATAAATGTTTTATGTTGTGTTCATGCTTAGAATGGTATAATTAAGTTTAGGACAGGATAATATGATGCTCGGGACTGGAAACAATTTAAAAATATGTTCAAGAAGTTGGCCATGCGTCCAAATAGGGCTGATACGCCCAAATTGGCATTAGAAATGCTCTAAGAAGGGCTAACCGCCCAAACAGCACCCCCAACCGCCTAAAGTTGCCTTAGAAAGTTTCTAAGTCAGCCCATATGTCCAAACTGGGCCCAACCGCCCAAACAGTTCCCCAACCGCCTAGAAAATGCCTTAGAAATTTTAAGTGAAAGCCCATGCGCCTGAACAGTAGCCCATGCGCCTAAGATTTAGACTCAGACGCCTAAGTATGGACCAAACGTCCAAATAGTGCCCATGCGTCTGAGATGGTCCAAACGCCTAAGTGTTAAAACACCCAAATAGTGCCCATGCGCCTAAACAGGCCTTATGCGCCTGCATAGTGCTCATGCGCCTAGGACACTTAGAATATTTTCTGAAATTTTGAGTAAAACAAAATCATTAGAGTTTGACCCAAGTTTGACTTAGGGTTTTTAATTGCTATTATATTTTCATTATTATAAGTTGTTCCTATGGTTATAGTGATTATTATTGTGTGACTTATGTGGTGTGCCTATGATCATAAATACAAGTATTATCCTTAACAAAGAGAATGATTAATACCAAAGAAAAGTGGAACATAATTAAAATGTTAAAAGTCTTGCAAGCATATAGGAGGTGCACGACCATGATGTCGATAGCTCAACTGTGTTGCGGGTTAGCTACCCGAAAGGATGCACACAGGGCCAATCATTTCAGATTGGCGGACCTTTGCAGCATATCCTAGGTGACTGGGTCAGCCTTGTGTACAGTGATCATAACCTATTGTTAGACCAGCGGCCCAACACCAGTTTCCCCACGCATATAGCTTAGGGTATTGCTCATTGGTCCACATAGACAGTGAACGATAAAATAAAAGAGTATGAAATGAACAAAGGCATACAGTAAAGAAAGAAAGTATTACCTTGTTGTATAGTTGATGCGTGCTCACGTACAAGAGTAAGAGAAGTGTTTTTCCAAAAGAGTATTTTCATATATATATATATATATAATATATAATATATATATATATACACACACACACACATTACACAAGGTATTTTAGTACTTAAAAAAACTAGAACTCACTCAGCAACGCTGACTTTTATACATTTTCAGTTGGCATGTAATCACTGCTGAGGATGGCACGGGGGTGAAGCTACTCGGTAGGAAAAGACTGACATCCATTCCTATGTTATGATATTTGTTGTTTTGTAATGCAATTAAACAATCTTTTGTAACTTGAACATTATTGTATTGCTTAACAACAATATCTTTTAATAATAGAGAATGGATTTTGCTAATGTAATTCTACTATTTATTTAATGAAATGTATATTAATATGTTTTATGTGCAATGAATAACCAACTATGAGGTGCCCGGGAACGGGGCCTTACATTCAAGTGATTACAAGGTGTTCTACAAGTCCAATTGTTGATTCCTACACATCTAGAGGTTAGTTTTGATTAGTTTTTCATGTTGGTTGTTCTTAAGGGACCCTAATTCATAAAATGTTGTTGATAATATGAAATTGATGGTGATTCCATGTTAGCATTGTTGAATTGATGCTAGATTAGGTGATTATTTCATGTATTGATATGGATTTTGATGTTCTAGGTCATATTAGGTCAAAACTAGAAACTTTTGATTTGGGGAACTTTCAAGATTGATAAAATTAATGTTGTTTGATGATTCTATGATGTTAATTAGATGGTATGGATGCTAGTTAATGTCGATTATGCAAGAAAGTTACATTTTTGATGGATTGTTCATAGGTTACTAAGAATAGTAACTTTATTTTACATGAAATGTTGAATTGTTGATGAATTGATGTCATGGATGTGTTCATGATGATGATTAGATGTTAGATTGTTGTTGCGAACATTGGGAATTCAAGAACACATGTTATAGTTCATACATTACTGAAGATAGTAACTTTTTGGTTACGAAATTGATGAATCGTGTTAACTAGGTTTTGTTGATCATGTCTAGATATTTTATGAACTTGATTAGGTATGAAATTGATGAAATTGTGGTTGTTATGGATGATAGATCACTTCAGGTTGTTACTTTCCCAAAATGGAAACTTTATTTTTGATGAACTTTGGATATCGTGATTTGGACATGTTCTTGATATTAGGAGCATGCTAGAGTGCTTATTGAGGATGCCTAATGTGATAGAATATGTTAATTGAGTTGTATGGATGCTTGGTTGATCATATATGGTGTATAGATTTTGGTGAGCATGTATGATGATGAATTATGATTAGTGATTAGGGAATCATGTTTGGGACTAGAAATTGATCATTGCTGTGTATGTTGGATGGAATGAACTTGGTTAATGAATGTGATTATGATATTTGGTTGTATGATGATCTAAGTAGTACATATGGGTAATATAGTGTCACATGTGATCCATTTGTGTGTTAACCATGTATGATGTATGATTATGCTTGTTTAAATGAATTATCACCCATAAAGTCACCAACGGGTCAAACGGGCCAACTGGGTCAGACGTGTCTGTTTTTCTGAAACCTTGAGTCCTTGGTTTGTAGAGT
The DNA here is from genome assembly GCA_024085815.1 of Flaveria linearis. Classification (NCBI taxonomy): domain Eukaryota; kingdom Viridiplantae; phylum Streptophyta; class Magnoliopsida; order Asterales; family Asteraceae; genus Flaveria; species Flaveria linearis. The sequence goes on along the minus strand of CM044003.1, from coordinate 33,896,006 downwards.
ACTTGGGGTTCCATTATGTTCTCTGTATACACGTACTTATTTACTTGGGTGTTCTAGGTAGCCTCTGAAGGTTGTCTTTCCACTTGTTCTTGTCAAGTTAAAGCCTAAGTATCCTTTACGCGCATCAGGTGAGTTCATGCCCCACCCTTTTACATAGTCGCTTTTGGGGGAGATAGCATACTGGTAATTTTCAAACGGTTTATTTATTTTAGTTGTGTATAATATTAATATAGTGTTGTTTACAATGGAAAAGTCCTCACACTTTCAAATTGTTAATATTGAATAGCGGGGAAATTTGGGTAGTACTATTGGGTCTGACGAGCCCCACCTGTGCGACTCGAGGTCAAACGGGTGAAATTTTGTCCTAATGAACTTTGTCACGACCTGGTAAGTCGTGGCAGGAGGCAATAAACTTATCACAGTCAGCTTCAATTGCGAAATCACTATGATTAATATTTATTGTTAATATATTAGCTATCTGTTGCAATACACTGCTTATACATTACAACTGTTTAATGATTTATAATTGAAACGCAAACTCCTGAACTCACCAACCATGGTGTTGACTTGTTTAGTATGCTATTCTCAGGTTAAGGTTGCCAGTCGCCTAGGAGCACGCACATGTCTGCATCATTGAGTTATCAACATTGTCCCAAAACACTATTTTGGGATATGTTTATTTTAAACAGTTATTCTTGGTTGTTTGCATTATGGTCGGGCGCTTATGTTTGCGCATTTTTCATTATATGTTACTTTGATTTGGGTCTTCAGATTATTTAAACGCTTTCACGTATTTTAAAGTTAAACTCTGACTGTGTTTATTAGTTCATATAGAGTCATTCTGAGTAACTAATGACTGAGATCCTGGTTTGTCATGCGCTTGCAGTAAAACCCCGCACACGGATTTTGAGGGTGTTACAGATTGGTATCCGAGCCATTGGTTATAGAGAACTAGGTTGCATACACACTAGACTATAACCGCACATAGTTAGTTAGTTACTTGTTCCTTATTCCTCTATTGTGTACTCATTGGCATACACATCGCATTCTCTACAGCATGGCATCATCGTCAAGAGCGACGGGTAAGCGACCGGCATCACCTACACGATCTGAGTCCCCACCTCCCTCACCTGTACCCGACAATGGACCTGACTGACCCCGTCTAGCCTATCCTCGAGGAGAAATCAATTGGGATCAACCTTTTGGTTTGATGGAGCGTGACCCCCCACGAGACTGGATCTTCTACCCCAAGTTTGTAGACCATATAATGAATAGGGAGCACGTACCTGTTTCGAGGCCTAGAACTAGGAACAATACTGAGCAGCCAACGCCTTCTCTTCCATGGACGGTGCAGTCCAACGAACAGGTGATTGCTGCACTGGTGGCTGCACTGGATACTGAGCAGAAACGTGTCAGGTGACTCACAAGTGATAACTATACACTGCAACATGAGGTGTACAAACTACGACATCGATTGGATGCGCTCGAGGAGCGGCACGGGAAGACCCTAAATGGGTGTTACCTTATGGAAGACGGTATAGTGGCACTTAGAGGACGCGTGAGTGCTCGGGAATAGCGGGATGCAACAGCCGATAACAGACTTGCTACCTTAGAAGCCCTACTGGCAGCGCTTCAGATTGCTATAGCTCCTGCTCCAGCAGAGGACCCTGAGGATGAGGATCCTGAGGAGGCCCCCGAGGAGGAGGAGGAACCCGAGGAGGAGGAACCCGAGGAGGAGGAACCCGAGGAGGATGAACCCGAGGAGGAGGAACCGGAGGAGATGGATGACGACAACGATGGGTCAGATGTTGTCGATTGATTTCCTTTATGTGACTTAGTCTATGTAGTGTTTCTCTCTTTTGAAACATATGTGGGAAGGGTTGTTTCCCCACCCGAACGGCAAACTTAAATTTTGACATTGGTGAATACTTTATGACTCATTTACAATTTATCTATCTTGGTTATCATTTTTGTTATGAATGTTGTGGTTATGATGATTCATTATTTCTTATTGTTTACTGGACATCAATGAGATAAATGTGTTTGATGTTACTCATTATTGTATTTGTGAATGTAAAGTGAAAAATGGACGCTCGTGGACATGGATGTGGACGTGGGCATGGGCACGGACGTAGACGTGGAGCCGGAGACCATCGCGGTGGTGCCATAAACATGACGCCTGCTGAGTTAGCTGCAATAATAAATGAACATTTTCAGGCAACTGTGGCTACTGCCAAGCCGGGACAGGCAGTAGTTAAATGACAATGGGAAGTTAAACTAATTATCCTAGTTAACCGTACATGATATCTGAACAATGTTTGTTGTGTTAAAACAGGACCACCAGTGTGTACCTATAAGTCCTTTATGGACTGCAAACCACATACGTACAACGGGACTGAAGGGGCTGTAGGACTGGTGCGGTGGTTCGAGAAGACAGAGTCTGTTTTCTCCACATGCAATTGCCCACCTGTTAATCAGGTGAAGTATGCCATCGGGACCCTGGAAGGTATGGCTCTTTCCTGGTGGAATGCTTAGGTTTAAATGTTAGGCCAAGCTCTGGCTGATGAGCTTCCTTGGGCTGAATTCAAGGAAATCATGACTGAGGAGTATTGTCCTCGCAATGAAGTACAGAAGCTAGAGATGGAGTTCTAGCAACTCAAGATGCAAGGCTCGGAAATCGAGGCCTACACCACCCGGACCCACGAACTAGCCACTTTATGCCGGGGATGGTGAAGAAAATGCATAAAATGGTCGAGCACTACATCCGAGGATTGGTACCCGAAATTTAAAGCATGGTGACCGCTTCCAGCCTTGCTATGATTCAACAAGCCATCCGGTTAGCTCATAAGCTAACTGATCAAGCGGTGGAACAGGGACGTCTACCAAAGCGGGGGGTTGTGACGAGCGTGCCTGACAATAAGAGAAAATGGGACTGTTCCAGCAACAAAGCATCATCTTCCAGTAGTCAACCTCAATCCCAGTAGCAACAGCAAATTCAGCAGCAACAGAGGTTTGATAATAATTGAAGTTTCAACTAGATGGCTACCAACAATCAAGGACCCAACGGTTACGATGGTAAACACCCCAAGTGCAACCGGTGCAATTACCATCACGTGGGAAGGTGTGATTCCTTCATGTGCCAGCGCTATGGTAAGATTGGACACACTGCCAAAGACTGTCGTGGTGAACTGTTAAGGAAGCCACAACAAACTCAGGAGACTCCAAAGGTTGTTTTGAATGTGGGAAGGAAGGGCATTACAGGCGAAACTGCCCACAGCTGAGGAAGAATGGGAATGCAACAATAACAATGGCGACAACAACAACAACAATGGCAACAACAAGAATAACGGTAATGCCAACGGTAATGGTGGAAACAACAACAATGGTGCTAAGGGAAGAGCCTTCGTCATTGGCTCAGGTGAGTACCCTAAACGACCCTACGACTGTTACTGGTAAATTTTCTGTTAATGGATGTTTTGCTACGGTACTATTCGATATTGTAGCCGATAGAAGTTTTGTGTCCTTAATGTTTTGTAGTCTTTTAAGTGATACGCCCTCCGCCTTAGAATCTAAAAACATCGTAGAATTAGCCTACGGTAAACAAATTCATGTAATGCATATCCTTAGAGATTGCAAGATAGAGCTTGCTGGTCATACTTTCGCTATAAATCTTATGACTGTTACGCTGGGGAGTTTTGACATGGTGATAGGCATGGATTGGCTCTCTACTAAGCAAGCGGAAGTCATATGCCACGAGAAAATCATACGGATTCCTGTTGGTGATGAAATTCTTACGGTCAGAGGTGATAGGAGTGGTGCGGTGATAGGCATCATCTCGTACATAAAGGCACAAAAGTTATTGAGAAAAGGTCGTTTAGCCATATTGGCACTCGTCACCGATAAGCAACCAGAAGAAAGGAAAATGGAGGACATCCCCGTATTGCGTGACTTTCCAGAGGTGTTTTCAGCGGATCTTCCTGGACTACCACCTCACCATCAAGTGGAGTTCCAGATTGAGTTGACTCCCGGCGCAGCCCCGATTGCCAGGGCACCTTATCGATTAGCACCTAGCGAACTACAGGAGTTGTCATCACAACTTCAGGAGCTTTTAGATAAGGGCTTTATTCGACCTAGTACCTCACCTTGGGGAGCCCCTGTCCTTTTTGTTAAGAAGAAGGATGGAACATTTCGAATGTGCATCGATTATAGGGAGTTGAACAAGGTCACAATAAAGAACCGGTATCCCTTACCTCGTATTGATGATCTGTTCGATCAATTTCAGGGATCCAGTTACTATTCTAAGATCGATTTAAGGCCGGGGTATCATCAGTTGCGAGTTCGTGAGGAAGACATCTCGAAAACTGCTTTCAGGACTCATTACGGACATTATGAATTCTTGGTCATGCCCTTTGGTCTAACTAATGAACCAGCTGTGTTCATGGACCTCTTGAATCGCGTGTGCAAACCCTATCTCGATCAGTTCGTTATTGTGTTTATCGATGGCATACTGATATATTCTAAGACTAAGGAGGATCATGAAGAACACTGACGATTGATCTTAGAACTATTGAAGAATGAGCAATTATACGCCAAATTCTCTAAGTGTGACTTTTGGATACGAGAGGTGCAATTCCTAGGTCACATTGTTTATGAGAAGGGGATATATGTTGATCCTACCAAAGTTGAGGCAATAAAGAATTGGGCTGTACCCAAAACGCCAAGCGAGATATGATAATTCCTTGAGTTAGCAGGATATTATCCACGATTCATAGAGGGATTCTCTAAGATCGCACAATCTCTCACAGCCTTGACTCACAAGGGAACGGCATACAAATGGGATGAGAGTCAAGAATCGGCTTTTCAACTGTTAAAACAAAAACTCTGTAGTGCACCGATATTGGCACTGCCAGAGGGAACAGATGATTTCGTGGTTTATTATGACGCATCCATTCAGGGATTGGGTTGTGTCTTGATGCAGCGAGATAAGGTGATAGCCTACGCCTCAAGACAACTAAAGGTTCACGATAAGAACAATACCACCCACGACTTGGAATTGGGTACAGTGGTTTTTTCCTTAAAGATTTGGAGACATTACTTGTACGGTACCAAGTGCACTATCTACACCGATCATAAGAGTCT